>JAMKCH010003671.1:0-33722 GCA_023653785.1 Ophioderma brevispina
AATACAGACTCAATATACCAGTGTACACATGTAGTAATTTAAGGTGTTTCACAAATGGAGGGCCCCTAGTTCACTAACGTCATTACTATGTCTGTAACAGAGAGTAATTAATCAACTGATGTTCAAGAAATGCAGAGACTCAATAGACAGGACAATGTGAGTAAATTCAGAGTGTCCACAAGGGAAGGGCCCCTATTTCACAAAAGATTTTTTCTGTACGAGCGGAATTATCATCTGATGTGGCAAGAAATACGAGAAGACTCACTAGACACGTGTACAATGTGGATTAGAAGGGTGTCCACAAGGGACCGGGCCCCCATATTTTTCCAAAGATTTGTCTGTAACACAGGAAATTATCAACAGACTGATGTGGCAAGAAATGCAGAGACTCAATAGACAGTTGTACAAATGTGAGTAATCTTAAGGGTGTCACAAGGAAGGGCCCCTATTTCCCTAAAGATTTGTCTGTAACAGAGGAATTATCAGCTGAATGTGACCCGAATCAGAGACTCATATGACAGTGTACAAATGTGAGTAATTTAAGGGTGTCCACACGGTAAGGCCCCCTATTTCACTAAAGATTTGTCTGCAACAGATGGAATTCTCACATGTGTCAAAAATACAGAGACTCAATAGACCATGTACAAATGTAGTATTTTAAGGTGCCACAAGGGAAGGGCCCCTATTTCACAAGAGTTAATAATCAAGTTAATCAAGTGAATTTTTAGAACATGCTTCCTACGAATATGAGTAAGTATTGTGAGGTAAAAGTTTATAAATAGGACCAAGCATAAAGTTGCATTTAAAAACATCTCACATAAGACAATTTTTTTCAAATTTAAGTTAATCAATCATCATCAATTTTATTTTTGTTCATCACATCATCACATCAAACAATGAAAACAAGATATGAATTGCAGTACAAATAAAAATGATTTCACAATAGATCCGATTATCATTTATAGGATATATTAATTAGAAAATAGTGATGACAGGTCACTGCTAAACGCTAGCGTGAAAATGCAGTAAGCTCACCTAACTTACGTGTTTAACTACGACACAGACAGAACAAAAAAAAAGATTACAAATCAAGACAGAAAAGACAGTACAGACAATACGATACAAAATTACATTGACAACGACAAGACCCGCCGACAGTCAAATTCCAAGGATAAGAAAGTACAACAGAGTAAAAGACAGAAAATTAGGAAGTGAATGACAGCACTATACGAATTGATGAGACTCTTTTTCATATATACCATTTTGGGTGTGTAGATGATAAAGTTGGGGATTTTTTAATATCGAAGGCAAGATTAGCCCAAGTAGAGGGCCTTGGAACATCCGGGTATTATAGCAAGTACAGTCGTCATGGTTTTTACACAACGGGGTATGTGGGCTTGCCTGGTCTCATAATGGTGAGTATGAGTATAAAAGTTAAAAAAATCCTGCTCAGCGGTCGTCCGGGTAGAAGGTGATAGTTGTATTGATACATGAATGTGGCAGCTAAGTTTATAAATATCATTAACATTCAACGTTTTTGAGCAGAGAAAAAGGTCTTTGTGGGCCACCACAGGGAGTTAGTACCTGTCCTAATAACTCGTTTTCTGGAGAATAAAAAGTGAGTCCAGACCAGCATGATTAGCATCAGCCCTAGCTATGGCTCCATATGATATATAAGGTAAAATAAGTGAATTATATAATGTGCGAAGTGGAGCTTTGAGGAAGAAATTGTCTAACCTTTGCGGAAACCCCGTTGCTAATTAGCAATAATTTTGGGAATTGCTGGGTATTGGAATTCCAGGATAAATTGTGTTCAATAAAGGATACCAAAGGAATTTTTTGTAGTTAGTACTTCTGAATCTGAAGTAGGGGCCTAATTTTTACATCTAGTTTTAATTTCTGGCTTATTATATTATATTTATTTTTAAAATCATATATTTGGTCCTTTTTTTATATTCAGCGATAATTTGTTTAATTTCAAACCATTTTGAATAATATCAATTTCTTTATTTATATTTGTTCAGTGTATTAGAATTGTGATGTGAAAAAAGTATATTTGTGTCGTCTGCAAATAATATAAAGTGTGGTATTTTAAAAACGGTGTGAAAGGTCATTAATGTATATGAGAACAAAAGGGCCCAGGATAGAGCCTTGAGGAACTCCACACATAATGGTTCTGGGTCAGAGAATGTTATTAAACAAAACCCGTTGTTTTCTTTAGATAGGTAGTTCCTTATCCGTCATGAGCAAGACCCCGGATACATACTTTATTTAACCTTGAAAGGAAGGTTTTCATGATTTATTGGTATCGAAAGTCTTGCTAAGATCTAAAAATATACCAACTGTATGAAGTTTATTATCCAATTCCTCACTTTTGCAATACGAGTTCATTTATGGCCAGATGCGTAGATCGTTAAGGCCTAGCCAATTTGATGAGGGGTGAGAATACTGTATTTTGTTTAAAGTTAATATACGAATATAATACGATCTTTTCAAGAGTTCGAAATTGATGGAAGAATTGAAATGGGTCTAGTTGATAAAAATCGGTTTGTCGCCTGCTTTGTAATATTGTATAACATTTTGCCTGTTTTAATTGGTTGGGAACAATTACAGAAGAGAAATAATTAAAATGTTGGATGAGAACACTGCTAATGGATGGAATAATGAGTTTAGGATGTTATTGCTAATGTCATCAGATGCTTTGCTATTACTATTTTTAAATTTCGCTGTTAATTTAATAAGTCAATCAGGAGAAGTTGGATATATGAACAGGGTATTGGTGTTATTGTATCTGCAAAGGGCTTTAAATCCATTGATGGTTCAGAGATTTTGTTGGCAAAGTAATACTATACTTTGCAAAAAAGTTGTGTAAGTTTTTGCAGCGATGGCTCCATTGTCGTGATCCTTTCCACCCTCGCTATTGTTTAAAAAAATCAGGACGCTTTTTGCTTTCTTATTACGGCCCAATAAATTGTTTTAACGTTTGTCAGAAGTTCCTTGTAATTAGATTTATATTTTTCCAATTTTATGGTTATGTAGATTTTTACTCATTGCAAATAAAGAATTTAAGTGGTTACGATATTTGTATATTTTAGTTTTATTTATCATCACTTGGTTTAGAAATATATCTTTTTATATAATTTATCTTGATTTGTATTGATTTTATAAACTTTAGTGGACCCCCAACGGTTTTTTGGGTGAATTACGTTTTGAAATGGTTTTATTTGTAATTGGGACCGTAGAGTTCAGGAGTTGGGGAGAATTTGAGATGAATTGGTTGTTGCTTGATCTGGGTCCTCTGTACTAATAACCTGTGTCCAGTCAACAAGTGACATGCATTATTCAGGCTTTTAGGTTATTGGAGTTGAACTTACGGATTTAATTATAGTGGTTTAGTTTGCATAGGCCTATAGTTATGTTTGAGTAAGGAAGACGGGAAATGAATCTGAAAGATCAGTAACCATAACACCAGAATTAATGGGATGAAATATCAGTTGTAAAAATATTGTCTATCATAGACACACTGGTTGCCAGTACTTAATTTTGGATGCGAGTTTGTCGATCGATACTGGGGATAAAATCATAAGAATAAAATAATTAATAATTCTTAACGCTGAGTCTTTGTCGGAGAAAATAAGATCATGTTGGAAATCCCCCCATTATATAGCACGGTCTCTTTTCCCTAGAAATAGTGTTAAAAGTTTTCCCCAGTTGGTCTATATGAGTCAGAATAATCACGTAATCAGGTTTGTACATAATGCCAATACTGGGTTTTAATGGAATGTATGGAAATTTCAACGAATCGCATCACAATCATTAAACAATCAAGGTAAGATCGGATTCTAAGGCGATAATTTATTCGAAATTGATGAAAAGAGAGACGCCACCTCCCCGTCGATCATGTCGAATACAATGTTCAGATGAGTAATCCTCATGTCGACAGGAGGCAATCGTCCCCTCAGTGTAACCCCATGTTCGGAGAATCCATAAATATGAAATGTGCTGTAAAACAGACAGATAGTTACCGATATGATTGGAATTTTTTATTGAACGCGTGCGTTGGCATGGTATAAGGAGAATTTTAGATTTAATTAGAAGAATGGTTTGTGTGGTGTTTAAGTTTGCAAGCGGTACTACGTAACGGCAATTGTGTCATTGGTTTAGATATATTATTATCATCGTAAGAGTCGCAAAAGGATGTAAAGAACTTCCAAAGCAAATGGTTGGAAAGTAGAGAGTAGATTTTGAGTCCGGACTAGCGAAACACCAAACAATTAACAATTAATATACAAAACTATAGATAAAGTACTTAATATATTTACTATAGAACTTAGAACAAATAATGTTTTAGCATAAAAAAACAACGGATAATTAAGCTACAAAAGCGGAGCTTAAGTTATAGCTCCCGAGTCCACAGAAATTCAATTAAAACAATTTAACGGATGGGGTACAAAAACATCTCAATAATCATACTGGAATCATATTTTAGATGATAGTATAATATACATACATAACTGATATTTCCTTCTTGTACATGCAGTGTTAATATTGAAACTGAAAAGGCAGGTATGGTAAATAAGCACGAAAGTAAGACCGGAAGGGTACAATGGCAGTAAACAATGACGAAGTTAATTACCAAGATTACATCTTAACAAAAATAAATTGCAACTGTGGTCACCAACATAATCATGTAACTGGTTATTCTCTTGTACCCTGCATGGTAAATAATTGAATGAAAAAAGTCAAGTATGGTCAAATAATCAACGAACGTAAAACAGGGAATGGTACCATGCAGTAAACAAGGAGTAAAGTTTATTGCAATACATCAAGGATATAGATTTGCAATTGTGGTCAAATCATATTATGTAAGAATATTATTATTTTTTTCTTTGTTTGGTGCTCTGGTGCGTGAAAAAAATATATACTTATAATATAGAAGGAAACACATATTAAAACCAGTAAGTAATTCTAAAGCCAGTAACTAATACTACAATAATGTCAACCATGCAGCACCCCTTACGAAACGGGAACTAAATAAGCTTAAATAATACACGGCCAGTATAAGATGGAAAATGACCTAATTTGAGGTCACGAGTATATATGATGACCCTTCTTATTTTGTGGCAGGATTGACCAAAATGCTTAGTTTTAAAATGAAACCAATGATATTATGAATATAATTTGCTAATGAAGGATATATAAAGCCAATGAAAATGAACGTATGTGGCAAAGTATAATCAAGGTTTTGCCCCTTGCCCACAGCTTGCTATTATCGATTTGAATGGAAGATCACAAAGTCGAAGATATACCAAGGCTATGGGCAAAGAACAACAAGAATGTGATTCCACAGAACACACGCTCCTTACAAAAAAGAATAACTCTCTTAAGTTAAGATT
This sequence comes from Ophioderma brevispina, assembly GCA_023653785.1. Classification (NCBI taxonomy): domain Eukaryota; kingdom Metazoa; phylum Echinodermata; class Ophiuroidea; order Amphilepidida; family Ophiodermatidae; genus Ophioderma; species Ophioderma brevispina. The sequence continues at coordinate 5,397 of JAMKCH010003671.1, forward strand.
GATCTTAACTTTTTCGAAATAGAGCCCTGATCTGCATTTTCCAAGTCTATAGATGACTTGAACTTGCATGTTCATTTTGAGATGGCTACATAAGGAGAATGAACCCAAGTTAAATTATGGTAAAGTTTTCTTCAGGGCTGTTCGCAGGATTCAAAAAGTGGACTTTTTTTTGTCAAAAGCGACACTTAACCTTAAAACCCTACATGTCTAAATTTAGGATTTTCTTGTCTGCCAAACCATCGGCATTATCATGCTACAATATTCCATTTTGAAATCTATAGGCAAGGGAGCAACGAAAACCGGCCCGCAAGCTGAGGTGAAATCGATGAGAGAGGAGAGGAATTTATACGGACACAGATGAAGGAAGAACTCATGAGTTTTAAGAAGGAACTGTATGGCAGTCAACCGGAAGGTCAGCAGGTAACCTTTGAGTTTTAAGCTGGGGTTTTCGATCCAGGGGTCTCACTTTTTGGGTTTTTGGGTAGGGATGTGTGTGGCCGGGTGTTTGAAACGCTACCCACTACCGCTGAAAATATATTTTGCTAAACCCATCCTTATACCTGCTTTGGTGGAGGTTTAGGGCAAAGCTCCAGAAGCTGAGAGAAACAACAATTTTCAAGAAAAACGAACCATCATTATACCAAAACGGCTGAAAATGATACACTTTACATTCGCACACCGCGGGCTGCCATGTTTTCTTTTTTCAGGCTACAATAAACAGAAAATGACAAAATATCACTTAAAATCCTTAAAAGCGTCATTATAGGTTTATTAAATTTTTTTTAAATAATTTTTTTCAATACTTACTACTCCAGACTTTTTTGGGGTGCGTATTATGCAGATTCGCTAATTTTTGCAGTGCAGTGCAGTGAAAATGACGACCTATCAGCGCCTTTAAATGCAGAATTCAGTGCCGAAATCAAATTTTCCTAATGCGGATTTCTCTCACCCCTAATTATATAAACTAAAGAAAATATTCTTTGAAAACTAATTTTCCCAAGTGTCTGTGCTTAACACTGGCAGAGGGAAAACCCCCCTCCAACCCCACTCTTCTGATAAGAACTCTCTACAACCCTTCCCTTACCCATCAACTCTATTTTACTTAAGACCATTGATCATACCTCTAAAGCATTTTAGAGTGAACCACTTACAATTTCAAATTGTTTTCTATGAATTTTGCATTAGAAAATTGTGTTTGGAAAGCAAACATTGCTAGGTTCCTGTGCTTTGCTCAGGAGGTGAACCCCTCCTACACCCCAGCCCGCACAAACCGCCACTTTCATATCGTGGGGGGCAAAGGAGGCATTTTCCTTCTCCCCCTAAATTTTTTTTCTTCCCCCAGTCCCCCCCCCCCCCCTCCGGCCAAAAAAAAAAATGACAGATTTTTTTGGCAAAATCAGTGATTTGGGACCAAAACCGCCAACTATTTTTTAGACATAAAAATAACTATTTTGGGCCAAATTGGTTAAATATCTCCAAACTTTTGATATTTGACCCCCCCCAGATTTCACTTTTCACCGACCCCCCAAATTTTCGCTTTTCCCCCTCGTGTTGCCCCCCCCCCCAGAAAAAGAGGTCTGGCCCCGCACTGTTCATATATGAACTGTCCCATGAGCACAACCTTATATACCATCAACTGTTTTTACTTTTTAAGACCATTGATCTTGCCTATATATAATATAATTTGTAGAAGTGAATCATTTGCTATTTGAAAGTTTGTTCTACTACTAATCAAATTTCCATGAAAAAATTTGTTTTGGAAGCAACAATGCAAGGGTTTTGAAGGAGGGGACACAGCTGTGGAATTTTGAGCTACATTGCTCCAGCATTTTTGTGTCACCGCATGCCCTTAAGGCAGGAAACACTAGGGATCACTTGTCACACTGTTTTTGTTAGTTTTGTTGATGGTTATAATAATCATATAATATGCAGAGATTTTATATAGTCGCTTAAATGCTATTGGCCTCTAAGCGCTTTCACCAAATGGCCGCTGATCACTGTGGCCCAAACATACCATAAACCATTTTAGCATCATGTCAAGGGATGCCGCAGATCGGGATCAGCGCTTTCCCCTTATCACACAACATACAATCGAGATAACCATCAGCAGCCGGGACCAGCCTTCCCAAATAGCGGCATGATCACTCGGTACAACCAGCGGGTTAAGTTCTTGTCCAGTGAAATTACAAGATATCTGAATCTCACAGGCTCGAACGCACGCCTATACGCCTGGATGAACATACACGGCGTGCGCTTACCTGATTGAGCTGTCTTGTCCGCTTAAATTGTGTGTTGTGAAACAGGGTTAACATTTACCTGTAGTATCTGCATACCTGATGGATCTAAACCAAAATGTCATAGGTGCACCATCGTAATCCCTCATTTGTTATGAGGTAAAAGGTCACATACCAGGTCCAAGGTCATGTGAGGTCAAAGTTGTAAGATAGGCTGAAACTGTAAAATTGACCTTATTGAAAAGTTGAGGGTTCAATGACACTCAAAACTTTGGTTTTGGATTAAACCCAAAACCCCCATTTTGTTTTATGAGGTCAAAGGATCCATATCAAGGTCAAAGGTCATATGAAGGTCTTCCTTCACAAACTGCGATGGCAGGTGAACACTAGTGCTGCTCCGAGGACCGGATATTTTGGATCTTAGAATGGAAACGTGTATCACAAATACTCATAGCCGTTGCAAGGTCATGGTGTTGTCAACCATAATTTGGCCAATCTAAATGGACACAAATTTTCCCATCTAAAATTTTTCTGGCATATGAGAAAAATATTTTTATTTTTTTGTTCTGAAATTATTGGAAAATCTCATTTTTTGACAAGATTAATCTGGAGGCACAAGGCATTAGCAGCAGAATCATGTGTGATGCACAAAAATGAAGGGACCAAGGTTTTATCCCCTGGGGGACAAGCCCATACTCCAAGGATTTGGTAGATCAATGAATTTAACCCTGGAATCTCAAAGTCTGCATGCAAGTCATTATAAAAACTACAGATAGGGGTATTTATTATTTAAACCAGACACTTAACAAATTTTGGTAAATTGCCACATTATGAATTGAATCTTGTTCCTAATAATAGCCCTTGTGAAATCAATGGGTACATAAACAGGCATAAGTGTTCTGGCACATTGATTCTTTTTAGGACTACATAAACAAGATCAAGTAAGCATTTCTTCTCATATTAAGATAACTTTTTCCACTTTTTCCCTCTAACAAAATTATTTGAAATTGGATATTTTGGGGTTTAACAATTTGGGGAAAAAAAATAAAAAAAATAAAAACCTTAATATTTTTATATATAATTTGATATGGTTCATTTTCTTCTCAGCCAAGTGAATCTCCTTACTGATTGCATCACCAGCTGTGGCAGCATCCATCAAGAAAGGGGTCTCCTCAAGACTGTCAAATGTCTCCGATTCATCTGGATTCTCAAGTGTAAGTCTACATTTTGCTATTGTCCTAATTTTACAGGAAGTATCAACAAGTTTCAAATCACCCAAAAGTGAGGAGCCAGGAACTTTATTTTGAATAATAATCCGTAAAGGTGGTTTCGTGATTCCAGCACCTCTGTTTTTATTCATTTTTCACTATATATTAGTGCGGCTGGGACGTTCCCGTTTAACGTGCCCGACCAGAAAGGGTCACTACACGTTAGAAAATTCACTACACGTTTACCCAGTAAAAAATACTAATTTTTTTATGTATTATTTTGATTGCTAAGTCAAATTTTCCATCATCACCAAAATTTATACCACGTCAGATGAAAAGTAAAGGTAAAAGTTCCAATGCTTTTTCTAGATATTGTTTCCGACTTTTACTTACGAAACAGGGAATCCCAGTTTTACCGAGGTCTTGTACATGCGAGTGTAGTCCTGTGAAATAGACTGTATTACTCTATTGAAAGATAAACTACCAGGTACATCAGCTAAAGGGACCAACTTGGTAACAAATATGGAGGCGCCCATTGCGATTTCGTCATGTCGTGTTGGGTCGTTTGGATATTCAACTGCTTTATTTTGGATTAAAAACATAACGTAGTATAGTACAACAAAATTTTGATTCAAGATGATATTGGATCGAATGCAAGGCCGGTACCTGATTTTACGAACGTTTTATGGCGCTAGAATTACATTTGCACGGAAGCGCCAAATTCGGCAGTCTTTATGAACCGTGTACACTTTTAAACGACGAAATTCTGTCTGTAAACGGATGGAAATTAACGGTAACTCCCCCCTTACTAGATATCATTGAGAAATTTTATTCACAACTTTTTTAAGGTATCCCGACTTTGTGGCTTTTGTGTTATGAGAAATGCTCGTTTCCGTCCCACGGTCCATAGTCCACTATGCTATAATCTGTCCGTTTATGACAGAAAATACAAATTGCAAATTTGTACAGATACAACCGAATTTGCAACCTAATACTTGTAGCACATGGATTACTAATGTAAATGGTTCAGATGATAAAAAATCTCACTATTTTGAGGTAAGTCGGGGGACGAGGCTGTGGATCACGAAATGTCCCTTTATGACTGTCTTTCCATGGTACTTCACAAAATCACACATTCTCCCACTATTTATTGGCTGTCCACACCTACTGTCATTGCCAGAAGATCCTCAGATTGCAAATACTCAGAGTCATTAAATTTACCGTCATTGTCCAGAGTCATATTTTTTCCCTACCATTTCTTGAAGGCCCCATTGTAGAAGTCCTAATGAAACCACTTTTCACCTCTTAAATACTTCATCCTCAGTGTGGCAAATCTCTCGACTTGCTGTGGAGTTTTTGTGGGACAAAAAAATTCACTTGCAAGTGAGATCAAATAGGCTGGATGCGGCAATTAAAAAATGTCCCATAAACCACATTGCCTTCTTCCATGGCATTGGGCCACCACCTTTAAAGAAAGTAAACATACTTATGAGACCATTTCTGCACCATAATGTACAAAAGGACTAGTGATGACACTGAACCACAAATTCCATCCATATAATAGCTTCTTCACTTCTGGGTGATTTCAAAAACCTTTTTCTGATACCCCTCATAAACTACTTATAATTAACTTTTATTAGTGGGCCGCCACTATAGCTGGCAGGACACTTAGCAAGGCCGTTGTGCGTGTGTATTTGGTGTGGATTTGGTTGTGTGTGGATGTGTGTGTCAAAATTGTTAAGTTTTTTTTTTAATTCACCTCAAATTGAAAGTTTACTTCAATTGGAAACCAACTTCTGTCATAGGTGCCACAATGGGATCCGTCATATGGTTATGAGGGTCAAAGGTCATGTTGAAAGTCAAAGGTCATGTGAGGAGGTCAAGTTGAAAAAAATGGGCTAAAAATGTAAAATTCATCTAAATTGAAAACTTGAAGTTCAATTGGAACCAACTTTTTTCATAGGTGCCCCACCAGCGATCCCTCATATGTTGAATGAGGTCAAAGGTCACGTGCCAGGTGCAAGGTCAGGGGCGGCGCACAGCTTATATTCGAATACAGCGAGAGCGAAAGCCGAGAAACCGCGAAATTCTAGTTTAAAAATAATTTAAGTTTTCAAGTCTCTATGGCTTTCAATAGTATTCGGTGATGTAAACCCCTAAATTTTGAATAGGTATATGGTTCAATAGATAATTCAAAGAGATGTTTTTAAAAATTTGGGTTAATCTAATGTGTTTCTGTTTTTTCCTGTTATGAGCAGAAGTTTGAAAAAGAAAATAGTTCTCTGGGTAACAAGAATGAGTTAGCTTTTAAATTTCACTTAGAGAAAATGAGTGCATGCAAAGTCCTAAAAAATGTTGCTCCTGGCTGGATTCGACTGACAACCCTTGATCTACAGGCATCTGTATATAACCACTTAGACAATAGGGCTGGGTGGGAACGAATGATCTCTATTCCCATAGGCCACTCAATCTGTTGTAATTTCTTTCCAAAATTGTGATCTGTAGTCAAAGGTTACAGCTATGGAAACTGTATTGTCAGCTTTCTACTCTCAATCTCCTTTTACAATTAGGACAAAGGGACAAATCCATAAACTGACTCAATTTTTAATCTTTCTCCCTAGGCACTCAATTGTTGTAATTTCTTTCCAAAAATGTAGACTGTTGGCCGTAGTCCAAAGGTCCACATCTAGAAACTGTTTTCATATTTTCTGCTCTTAACCCCCTTTTAAAAGGGGAACAAAATCCAAAACTGACTCAATATTTAATCTTTAAAATTGAATATTAAGAATTCTTTTGTCAATATATTGATATTCATTCTAAAAGTTTGACTATATGCAATGTTTTTTACCATCCCCTAATGTGTATAAATGCTGGAGCCAATCCTTCCATTATCAGTCCCTGGTGATGAGCTCATTAATATTCATACCGTTAGAAAACTATTCCCCGCACAGACCTCATCATTCACCACACCCTACCAAGTTATAAGTTAATCTGCACTGCTGGTTGAAGGGGGGGGTGGGCACTCAACATGATTAGCACACATCTGCTCCTGTCGATAGACCCCCTTTTTGTTTATTTTAACATCTGTCCACCCAATTGACCCCCCCTTTTTTAAGTCCTCACACCCATGCGGGTAGAACCTGCCACTAGTAAGATTTAATCCTATCTAGTAAGATTTCCAAGATTTATGACAGAAAATCTTACTAATAAGATTTTTAATTTTTGTGAAAGAAAAATATTTGTGATAACAACCTGCTGGAAATCACTCAATCTGCGTATGAAGGGCCATAGCGTGGAAACCGCAGTTCTGAGTGTTTGATGGGTTTGCTGACCAACGCTGAATAAGAAATTGGTTTCACTTATGGCGCTTTCTATAAGACCTCACGCTGCGTTTTGATACGCTGGAGACCATTCCTTCTTCCTCAGAGCGGCTTGAGCTAAACATTCGGTGTCAGAGGAACCGTACTTAACTGGTTTCATTTCATATTTATCTGAGCGGTTTCAATCAGTCATCGTAAATGGTCGTGTTTCAGATCCGTGCCCTCTACATATGGTGTACCACAGGGCTCCGTTCTTGGACCATTTTGTTTCATACTTTATTTCTGACCATTTCTGACGTTATTAATCAGCACAATTGCTCTTTTCACAAGTACGCTGACTATACACCGCTTGTCTCAATGTTTCACTCCTACGAATTTTGGATCACTAAGTTGTCTTTCAGGACTTTATGCTGCTATGTTACGTTGGATGGACAGTAATAAGCTCATGCTTACACAGAGAAAACTGAGGTACTGACCGTGTGTACTACTGCTTCACGTGTTCATCAGTGGAGAGTGATCCATCCAAATTTCTAATCACTGTATCTCGTTTAAGAAATCAGTTAAGTAACCTAGAGGTGGAGGCCGATCAACGTTTCTTGTCTGATCATATCAGTGATGTCTTTCCCGCTCATTATTCTTATCCTGATGACGATTGGCTGTACCGCCCTTACTTGACTGAAAAAGCGACCTCATGCCTCATGATTCTGTTATCATTTCGCGCTTGATTTTTGCAATTCAGACTTGACTGGTATCACTGCTAATCAACTCAGCCGCCTTCAAATAGTTTCAAATTGTGCCGCTCGTCTTATCGTTAGAAAGAAGAAGCATGAGCATATGACTCCCATTCTCATCAACCTTCACTGGCTGCCCGTTGAATTCCGACTCCAATATAATTGGCTGTTTTTGCATCCGTCCATTTTTGAAGGTACTCTGCCAGCATACCTGTCGACCATTTTGTGTATCCTATCAAACCTTCCCCGTTCTAAGATCTCCCACAGAAAACTCTCAAACCCGCGTGTTAGCCTTAGACAGCCGGTGAAAACGCCTCGTTTCGTTTTGCTGCCCCTTCTATTGGAATTCCCTTCCAACACCCTCGCATATCCCCCACCTTCCTCTCAATTCAAAAAAAAAGTTAAACTCATCTCTTTCATAAAGCTTTTCCTGATTAACTCACAGATTTAATGTTTTTTGTGTGGGTTTCATGTTACCCTTACTGTGCGCTCTGATTCTTCGAAGATTTTGCGGCCTTATTAAGAACATTAATTATATTTTCGAAAAGTCAAAAGAATTTCAAATTTGGTTGTCCTTGCCCCTTTTGGTCAGCCCCTCCCTTGCCCCTTCAGCCCCTAAAGCAGGCTCTGGACCCCATCAGGGCCCAAAGACAGACCCGTGGACCCCATTTTGCTAGTATTGAGTGCACGGTGCTTGTCGTGTGCACTCTTGCACTTTCATAAGTAAGATTTTTGGAGCTTTCCCCATGCTTGCAGGTAAATGCCCACAGGAATGTCCCAGATTATGGATCTGACACTGAATGACCCCTTTTTTGCTCAAAACCTTATTGTTTTTTGGTCACCCTGTATTTTGTGTGTACCAAAAAGAGTAGGGGATTTATTATACAATCAGTTATGTTTATTCTATAGCCATCAAAGTGTTTTAATCACTTCAGCCTCCATTATCTGAAGTTCACATACACCGAATGCCCCCTTTTATTCTCCTCTACACTGAATTACCCCTTTTCTTTTGCAAGAAATCTGTCAACCGCTAGCTCTGATATCAAGGGTCGTAGTATGTCCTTTCATATACGATTGCCCACACCCCTCCCTCTCCCCCCCCCCCCCGCCACGGGGGTTTGATCATATTTTATTGAACAGTGTCAAATAAGCTCATAAATTGCATAAACTGTCAAGAAAATATTCTGCACAGACCTTCTCACACGCTCTTCACACCGGACCAAGTCAAAAAAGTTATTTCTTTTTTTTTTTTGGTTGCGGCTGCCAAGTACATGCGCATTTCATGCAACAGGCCCGTACTGAGTTACACCCTTTTCCCTTGAAGGGCCCACAAGGGCGTAACTTGAGTTACCCCTTTTGCCTGAAAGGGCCACCCTGCAAACCCAATGCCTTTGGGATACATTTTTCTCTTCTAAAATGTTGACCTAAAATGCTACAATAAGTTATCCCTAATGCATTGGTTTCTGCGGATGATCCTTTCAGGCACAAGGGTGTAACTCGATTACCCTTTGGATGAAGGCCTGATTAGGGCACTCACTTTTTCCATCTAACTCAATCCACAGGGGCGTGGGTATTTTTTCTCTGATGCAGGCATAATGAATAAAAAAGTATCAATATCACCCTCCCCAAGAATTGCACACCACCTTACGCCACGCCAATTCCTATTCCTCCGAACGAGCAGAACAGCCTTTAAGAATTGTGAAGAGTGCAACCCATAAATCGTCCTCGTGCCATGCCATCCTGCCCAGAGGCCCCTCAACTGACCAGTTTTTACCAGATCCCTTTCCTGAAAGTGAGATTCCGCTGTCTCCAACGTCGTACTTGATGGTGATGATTGCTGTGACGATGTGATGATGACACCGAGGAGGAGGGGTCATTGATGCAGCAACCATTACCAGGAATTTGTTTTGCAGACAGGCCGGATTCACTTCTCGGATTCATTGTTAGCTCACGAGGCTCGGATAAGAAGACAAAAAACATTACGAGAAGGTGGATTTTGTGCTCTCGCAGAGAGAGAATTAAGGTATAGTTTAATTTAAGGGGGTTTCATGATTCTAACATATATATTACAGATCACGAGATATTCTGAGAAAAGGTTATCCCAAAACTTTCAGTGATCAATCTTGTGTTTTGGTGTTATGAGAAAATGTGACTTGCCATTGGTTCTAATCCCATTGCGTATAATGGCCATTTTGGCTAATTCCAATTGGCCTAATACCATTAGTATATTAACCATTGAGTTCATAACCATTTTGTCTAATACCCATGTAATTAATCTTCATCGGATCTTAAAAAACTATTCATATAATATTCCATATCGTCTATAAGCGATGTAGTCTAATGCCAATTGGTCCAATATCCATCTGGTCTAATATTAATTTGTTCTAATACCAGTTGCGGTAATACGCATTTGGTCTATATCCATCTGGTCTAATATCCATTGGCTAATACCCATTTGGTCTAATACCCATTTGGTCTAATTTATCGTTTTTTTCCCCCCCCTTTTGGTCTAATATCAATTTGGTTCTAATTCTATCTGGTTTCAAATGGGTATATACCAAATAGATATTCAACCAGGTGGACTTTAGACCAAATGGATATTAACAATGGGTATTTAGACCAAATGAAATATTATAACCAGATGATATTAGACCAAATGGATATGCGAACCAAATGGGTATTGACAAAATGAATATTAGACAAGATTGATATTAGACCGAATGGGAATTAGACCAATGGTGTTTTTGTGGTTATTAAACAAATGGTAGTAGAAAAATGGGTCATTAGACTAGATGGGCAATTAGAACACATGGCTATTAGACATTTTGGTGTTAAATAAATTGGATGTTATACTTAATGGTTATTAGACACATTATGTACTGTATTAGACAATATGGATTTAGACCAATTGAAGTCAGTACCCAATGGCTATTAGACAAAGGAGTTAGACCAAATCCCATGTGTCAAGTGTCAGGTTACGGAAAACTCCCCACATTTTTAGCAATAGCTCACCCAATGCGTATTTCATCACACCTCCAATTGGAGTTTCAGTGTCCAAGATCTAAGCTCTAATGAAAGTTTTTCATTTTCTGTCAAATCATTTTGCAGTTTTAAGCATCTAAAGCCGAAGTTTGGGAATTTTCCTGAGGATTTCACATTGGACTATGATGACGAGAGTAAAGGTATATTTGTTCATTTTAATAGTGTAATTGTTAAAATTGTAGACCTTGAAAGCAAAAACATATGAAATTCCCGTGAAATTTAGGGGGAAATGGGGTCAAACAGTGAGAGATTATACAAATGCTTTCTAATTACAACACTGTTAGTATCACACTGTAAAATTTACATTACTGCCATGTATTACACACCCATGGGTTGGCGACCAAGAATCCTGTAAGCGAAACTCTTTGAACAAAATTCTGAATTTTTTATGTTGTCAAGGATATATTTTCTTATTCCAAACCGTTGGATCTGAAGATCAACTCCACTGGAAGGGTTTGTTTCTGGAGTTTTTTGATTAATAACAAAGGAGGACGAGGTCGTATGTGGGTCATGGAACCACCCATGACTGACCCACATCAAAGCACCCAATAGTTTTTGGTTTGCACTCCATATTGCTGTAATTTTCGTTTGACTTTTTGGTGAGTTGCTATAATAAATGAGGCTGGCTGCCACTGCCTGGTATTACTGTAATTTCACAGACTCTTTCTTTAATTTGAATGTGAATATTATTTCATCTTAAAATATTATACAATGAACCAAATCATACTTAATTATATTTTCTTCTGTTTAATTTTTATTTAACTATTTGAACATGAAGGATGTATTTGTGCATTTGGTCCAGGCTACTTCAGATTTTAAAAATTAAAAAAAAAAAACGTCCTCTTGATGGCAAAGAAATATAACAAAGCTGTAAAATGCTAGGCCACGTACTAACATTTATGAAATATAGGATAGTTTTAAAAAGGGCTCATCGAAGGAAAGCAAAAACAGTTTCTTTTGATGAGAGACAGTTTTCAAAGATAATGTGGTCACAGGGGCGTGCCAGGGTAAAATAATAGGGAGGGCAAAAATTACTTTATTTAACTCATATAGGAAAAAAACTTTTTTCCCACACCCATTATCGGGGTGCCCTCCCCCTTTTGACATTAGGTGGTCTTAATTTGGCATTATGAGTAGGTTCAAACAAGAGAAGATTTCAAAAGCTTCCCACAATGCATTTCTTCCAATGGAAGTTTTTGTACATGTGTCATGTGATTCGTTAGAGATGAAACACTCTTAAAATGCAAGTTTTTGTGCTCAGTACTGTCATTTTAGCCATTTTTCCTCACTACGATCACATCAGTACCTGTACAAAAACCTCCATTGGAAGGAATGCATTGTGGGGAGCTACTGAAATCTTCTCTTGGTTCAAACATTGTGGTCTTTTCTGTATTGATCACATACACTATGTCTGCATCATGGGTGTACCAACTGAGGGGGTGGGGCTGTTGCTGCCCCTGGCTCAAATATGGGTCCCAGTTGCTCCTCTGACTAAAGTTGCAAATTAATATAATTGGGCTAATTTAACACTCATTGGAGCATGTTAACAGGACAACTTTGAGAATTTTCTCTATCGTGTTTATTTTTTTTTCAAAATAATTTTCACCACTACTATTTTCAGTAAACCATCATGATTGAACAAGACCTTATAACACGTAAGGTTTCAACAGTCATAGCTATTGGCTAATGTAACACGATGCTCTTTTAAATTCTTCTGTTTGTATCTTTTCCCTAAAGGATTAGCAGCGATAATGCGAAGAATCAAAAAAATGTCGAAATGCATATAAATCAGGGATAACTTTGTACAATTCCATATAACTGCTTTAAAATGTAGAAACAAACCACCAAATAGTGAAAAAAATGAAGTATTTGAGAAAATAATTGTCATACCGTCTCCCCCAAAATAGACCATACAGCGACGGCCTCTCAAAATCTGCAACTAAACACCTGATTGTGGTTTACACCAGTACAGAAATAAAACAATATCAATAATGTTTGTGTGTGAGGTCAAAATTTATTCATCTTGGTGCCCATATCACACTGTAATCTTGATACTCAACCGAGAAAGGCTTTTTTTTTTTTTTTTTTGATCTCAAGAGTCGGAAATTTTTGATACCACGTATCAGAAATTTACAGAATCAGATAAAAAGTACTGCCCTTGCCTTGTCTTTAAATACATCGGATTTCAAGCCAACCACTTGCAGGTTATGTTCGCATACCATGCCAGTAACAAAAATATAAAAATATATTTGTTGATGAGTTTTTCCATGTTTCGGATTAGCAAATCGCTGCTAATCCCTTTAATAAGGGGCTTGGTAATTGTTTTAGTCACAACTTTCAAGAATCATAGGAAAAGATCCTGCTACAGTCACTTCAGCAAAAGAGGGGACCTTTAAGAGCACCCGCCCACCAATCCTAAACCACAATGTCTTCCAAGAAAAGTTCTGACAAACCACCAGTTAGGATGCAGCCAAGACAAAAGCATGAAGAGGACGGACATACTTTGCCTCCACATACACTTCTGAAATGAATTTCTAGTGGGCAGGTATTCCACCAATACCTGTCAAAAGCTTGGCATGAGGATCATAAACCTACAGTTAACAGAAAATAAATGGGCGCTCGTAATCATCCCAGAAGGAGAATTAGGACTCAGATTAAAAAGTCATCAATATAAAACACTTTAATAGTCAAATATTTGTAGAGGTGACCTGCAGTAGTTGTATCTGGGGATGGGTGGGAGGGCCCGGGGGAGGCTTATCATACATTCCCATGTTGTCATCCTCAGCAGGCCTTTCAGATCTGATCCTATACTCTGTGCAGTGATTCAACGTGAGATTTGTGCGCACTAGTAACTGCGCACATGGTTTAAAGCTTCAGCATTTTTACATGCGTGCACAAAGAACGGCATATCTTGATGCGTGCATAAAGCTGCATCAAGCCCCCTTTATCATAGATATTCCTACAATCACCCTACCCTTAAATCACTGATAAACCAAATTGTTGCTGCGTATGTGAAGTCTAACATGGTCGTCACGGGGATCTCTTCAGTGACTGAATATTAGAAGTTTCTCCCAATTTTCTGGGGCAACTTATCCCACAAGTTTTTAAATGGGGAACTGATTTGGTAGGATTAAAGAAAATATACGATACTTTTTTTGTCATTTTGGCATGGTTTTTGTGACCTTTTTTTGGTCTGTGCCACAGTCGGAAAAACCTACCCCCTTTTAGGGGCGACGAAAAAAAAAACCTGTTTTACGGACGGCGGACCTTTACGAGTAGGGGTCGGTCGGGTCCCTTAAGAGCGGTTGGGGGACGGGGGTTGGGCGCGTATGGGGCGGGGGGAGCGTGTTTGTGTGAGGGAGAAGTGTTTGGGGGCTAAGAAATAGAAGGAAAAGGTGACCGGAGGTAGGGCAAGGCAAGACGTGGGGGGGTTGACGGGGGAAGGGGATGCACGGCGGAGAAGCGATTTTTTTTTTTTCCTTTTCTCTTGAGCTCAAAATTGGCCTAAAATAGCCCCAAAATCGAAAAATCAAAAAGAAAAAAATGAAACATTTTTTACAAACAAATTTTCTAAAAAAAATTGCCAAAATCTATACTTTTGTGGCTAAAAACAGCTGATTTTTACATGATGTTTGGAAAAACTAAAACAAAAAATTCCAAAACGGAAATCAGAGTTCGGTCGGGCCCTGAAAACAGGGTTTTTTATTTTCGTCGCTTACCACATTTTCTGCTTACAGATGACAATGGGATGTGGCCCCTCTGGAGATAAATTTAATATCTTGTGGACAGGGCCGTACGCCGGATTTTTTTTACGGGGGGGGGGGTGCGGGTCTTCGAAAAGTGGACCTTTTTGGAAACAATGGACCTAACTAACATGGGTCCTTTGTTTTGGCACTTTTTTTGAATAAATGTCAATCACACCAAAAGTGGACTTTTTCGTCATAATTTCTCTAAATTTTGGACCTTTTATCAATATAATCGACAAAAGTGACCTTTTCCCCTTTTGTGGAATTTGGGGGGGGGGGTGCGACCACATCCCCCCCGACCCCCCTGCATACGGGCCTGCGTGTGGATTAAACAGTGGGTATATAGAGCTTGTGAGAGTTGGTTTGAGCTTGGGTTCACTCCTAAATGAGCCAGTGTCACTGAATTGCTTGCTGACCATATCTCTCCACACAATTCCTCCTACATTTCAATTAGATCTTCCCTTACTTTTTTCCCAAAAATCGAAGTGAATATTTTGTTCATACCAAATATTTGGAATTGGCAATACCAAGCTAATTATTGGAAATGGCTCCCCAATGAACTGCAACAGGCCCACATGCAGGGGGGTGCAGTTCATACCCGCCAATTCCCAAAAGGGCAAGAGGTCCACTCTCTGCTATTTGTTTTTTTTCCCAAGGGTCCACAATATTAGAGAAATTACAAGAAGTCCACTTTTCATGATGCTATGTTCAACAGTCCTAAAAAAAAGACCAGTTGTAATGGGTTAGGGTCCCCTTTTCCAAAAGTCCTGAGTACACGCCCTAGACTGCAACGATTTGGTGTAGTGTGCCAGTTGTGGACCACCATTTTGAGACAATGCAATCTCAAAAGAGGGCCAACTGGCTTAGTCGGCCTTGTGGTTTAACCCTAACAGAATTAGCAATTTGAAAGAGTTATATTTGCTGCATTTTTATATGCTAGGACTGGCTTGCCACGTCACAGAAATCTGTACCTAAATATAATAAATATATGGTGGGGCCTTGTCTGACTCCTTATATAGAAAAGATGACAAAGGTTTTTTTGACAATAACTTGGGCTCAACTAATAATCCTCTTCCACTGTCAAGAATATATAAAGATATTTTTGGTTGGTCAAAATGTAAGAAGTGGATTATTTTAAAGGCTGTACAATAAATGCCTGTCCTAGGGGTAAGGAAATTAATTTATGCCAATATTGTAAAAATACCCCCTCAATCTTTGACAGATCAAAAAATGTTTGAGCCCCCTTTGGACATTTTAAAATCATAAAAGCCTGTCTATTTTGGCCCTTGAACATGTTTAAAGGAAATCTCCTATGTAACATATACTCATGTTCAAGGGCCAAAAACACATAGGTTTTTCCTGCCCAGCCTTTTGACTTACCAAAAAGTCTTCCCTCATATCTCAGATTCAACCTCCACTCAGAATTAATTGCAATTAAATTGTACGACTTCTTTATTTTATCAAGTATTCTGATTTCTTTAAATCATGAAAAAGAGGTTAGTCTTGGAAACCATACAATGTTTATGAGAAAATCAGAATTGCAGTGCAGCTCTATGGCTGGTATTCTGAAAGGGAGTCTAACTTTAGACCCGGGCTTAAAACCTGGGTTAGTCCTACATAGATGGACCTTTGTTCCTTTCAACATACTCTAAAAGAAAATTCCTCATGGATGGCCCTCAATAGCCCATCCTAGAGGAATTTTCTTACCCTTTATAGCACACTTGCAGAGTATGTTGAGAGGAAAAAAGATCGTTCACAAAGGGGTAACCCTGGTTTAAACCTGGGTTTAAAGTTAGAATCACTTAGAGAATTCCGGCCTTGGTCAACCCACTTTTTCCTTTTGAGTTTCTTATTTGTTAGAAAAACAAGGGACCAAAATGGATTATAACTAAGAAATAAATCCCGAAGCACATATAATTTTGTTGTGGGCCGCTAGCTATGTTGGACCACTTAGCATTCAGTTGCCACAATGGATGTGGGTGGATGCTGCTACGTCATTGGTAAACCTAAAAGGTCAACATAAAAGGTCAACCTAAAAGGTCAACCTAATAGGTCAACCTAATAGGTCAACCTAAAAGGTCAACCTAATATGTCAACCTAAAAGGTCAACCTAATAGGTCAACCTAAAAGGTCAACCTAAAAGGTCAACCAAAAAGGTCAACCTAATAGGTCAACCTAAAAGGTCAACCTAATAGGTCAACCTAATAGGTCAACCTAAAAGGTCAACCTAATATGTCAACCTAAAAGGTCAACCTAATAGGTAAACCTAAAAGGTCAACCTAAAAGGTCAACCAAAAAGGTCAACCTAATATGTCAACCTAATAGGTCAACCTAATAGGTCAACCTAATAGGTCAACCTAAAAGGTCAACCTAAACGGTCAACCTGACGATGGTGGCCCACATTTCATATTATATGAATACAGAGAGCACAAAAGCCAAGAACTGAAACATTCTAGTTTTTACTTCTTTATTTGCCCTATGACATAGGGCAAAATAAAGAAGTAAAACACACATCGGCTATGTTGTACCTTTTTGTTTTCAAATCCAAAGATCACTTGCACCAATTTATTGATTCTTCTTCTGTAAATAAAGTTGTAACTTTTGTTTTTTAGTTGATAAGGTGCTGTAATGTAAATATGCAATATTGAGAAGCTCAATAATTGTTTTAGATATTATTTGAAATATCCATAATTATAGAGATACTAGATTTAGCTGTTACTGTGAAAAATTGTACCTTTTTGTCTGGTAAACCTAAATTCATTGTGTAAATAAGTTCCATTTTGTTTAAAAAAAAAAAAAAAAAAAAAAAAAAAAAAAAAAAAGATTGACTCAGAGATTTTGAAATATATTTATTTGTTGTATTAATTAAACATTATCAACTAGAACTAAGATACTAAAGAAACTAAAGTGCTCCCAATTCCAAAAAGACGGTGAAACGGATTGTCATTTTGATGAATTATGTGTTATGTAGTATTAACAGTTCCACAGTAAAGTCAAGTTCCTTCCCGCCGCCAAAATGGCGCATATGGGGCGAATATGGCGGCGCCTATCTCCGTTTCCATAACCCTAGGCCACACATATGCCAAATACAGTGTGAATGATGATAGCTACAGTAGGGGCTTAGTCTTCTGGTAGCTGACCGGTTTACTTTCTTACTCAAATCTTTTAATGCCGAGCATCTGACAGAAGGTAGTAGGTACCATTTTTGAAAGTCTTTGGTATGACCTGGCCGGGATTAGAACTGGCGAACCTCCCACTGTGAGGCGAACACTCCAACCACTAGGCCAACATGTCGGTACAAACAGTACCACAGGATACGTTGTATAACGAAATTTCCAGATCCAGAATTTTATTACATAGTTGTGATTTTTATATGAAGGACATAGATTTTGAGCTTAGTGATTCACACAGTGATTAGTATTGGACAAGCATTGTTATACATCAAAACATGATTTTGTTTTATTAAAAATTGAAAAAAATTTGAGGGCATTCATTCCTTAGCCTAGGGGGACGGAAATCGGAGGCAGCTTTTTTAAAGCTTTTTTTTTTAAATCCTCATCAAAAAAGGCCAGATGAGATTTACGTCTTCTTCCAATATACTATTCAGTGAGTTTGTGAAGTCCAACATGGGTGTTGCAGCTTTGTGGCATTGATATTTTTTTACATTATGTTCAGTAGCGACTAGTAAATTTATATTTTTCCACAGTGTAATTTTGTAAACTGCACATTTGGACCGGATATCCCCGGGATGTACCACTGTTGTACTATATAATAACTATATTGGTAGTGGTGTATTATTATAAGGAATATATATTACTAGTTGCAATATTGGTAATTATTGGCGGATGAAAGTTCATTTAAAATATTACTTTGTAATTTTAAGTTAGCATGTTTTCATGCATGTATTTATGTATGATTGTATGGGAATTTCAAGTATTATTTTCTGTGGCTTTACCCACTTGGCTACAGGGCTGTAGATACATTTACGACAAACTGACCTTCCTTTGACCCAACATGCGGTGTCACCATAGCAGCTGATATGACACTGGAACCTGGATGTGACGACCCGGCCTATTGATAGGTTTTATGACTCAGAAGTGACGGGTGACCTTTGGGCATACCACTGTGTAAATATAAAATTTCACTAGCCCTGGTTGAATTTGTTAATTGATATTATCTTTCTTCTGCATACATCCATTGACACCTTAAAAACATGATTATTAAATTTAATATCTTGATTTGAAATGACCTGTATATATCTAGTTATGTATTAGCTGTTAACTATTCTTGGTTATATGTATTTTTGTTTTAAGATGTTGTTTATATTTGTATTTTGTTTTAATGTATGTATGTATGTAAAATATGAATTGAACATCTAAGCCTATAAAAGGGGTATGTTTGTGTTTAAAGTACCTTCTTTCTCCTTCCTCCTCTCCCCTTCCTTTCCTCCTTTTTTCCAAGTTAAAAGGATAAGCAGCAAATTTGCTTGTTTGCTGATCCGAAACCTCGAAAAAAATCATCAAAAATTTGTATTTTGGTATTTTGTTTTACTGCATAGAATGTGCTAACAGAACTGTTAAGTGTTTTTTGTTTAAAATCAGGTATTAAAGACAAAGCGTTGTTTGTTTTTGTCTTGATCTTTAATTTCTATAAGTGGTATCAAAATTCGACTGAGATCAAAAAGGCTCTTTCCAGTGTGAATATCCCATATTATAGCGTGATAGTGTGACACCAAGTCCTGATATTAGTTTGACCTCAAAAACACTAAATATTATTGTTCTTTGTTATTCTGTACTGGTAAACCACAATCAGGTGTTTGGTTGTAGATTTTTCAGGACGTCATGTTGTATGTTTATTTGCGGGAGACGGTTAACGGGGTATGACAAATTTCTAGATACTTCATTTTTTAATTATTGGTGTTTTTCATTCCTACAGTGTTATATGGAGTTGCACATACGTTGAATTTATAAGCTAAAAAATGCATTTCCCACATTTGTTATTCTCTCACATTATCGCGGCTAATCTCTTTAACACACACCTCAAACGGCATTCAAGTTTTTGACACTGACAAGTATTCTAGAATTTAACATTGTTTGTATTTTTGTATTGGAAATATTTTATGCCTATTTATTCCTTACATGTATCTAGCAATAGTCCCACCAAAAACACTTGAAAAAAACAAACGTAATTTTATCTGGGCTTAGTCAACAAATAATATTTTTTTAACACTAAGTTAAAGAATGAACATATATTTATTAACCCTTATTATGTAACATTTTTTTTTGAGAACATGTGTAATAAAGTGGCACGGGCACATTTGTTTTTTTCCCAGAAAATAGAAATTTCTTGCCAATTGCTGCAAATGATAGTCTGGCATTGGAGAAGTAGAGGTATATTTCACATAAAAAACATGCCCAAAAGCAGATAAAGGGGACATTAAATAAAGGCTATAAGACATCCAGTACTTTGTATGCTCTTTTATTTTGCCATAATTTAATCACAAATGTGTCATTACACAATATCATAGACTCATCTCATTGATATAAAAACCACTAGGTCATGACCGTTCAAACAAGGTGCATGTTGTTGAAATCAACTCTGGCATGTGGTTTTTTGTGTTATACACGCCTTTCCGTGTTGTCTGCTGAATAATGTCGCTGGCCGACATTAATTAATAATCGTTCTGTTTACCCATAATCGCGCTGATTTGGCTTAATAATTCCAGCGTGAGGGCTAATGTAGACAAAAGCTTTATAAACCTGCAAAAATATCAGTTTGAAAAATCTAGAGGGTGCACTTGTTTTCATATGTGCCAGGTGTCACTCTTTAAGGCATAAATTGTGATAAAATAGTACAGCTTAGTTTATACTCACTCTAAGAAAAAATGTGGCTTTAGAACTTTTTTTTTCCTCTATATGGAACCTTCAAGAATGGAACCCTCAAAATTGTTTTAAAAATCTGAGACCCAAAAGGGTCCTAACAGAACCATAAAAGTTTGCTATACAGCAGTTAACTATTATTTGGTTCATTGAAGACCTGTACAGGTTCCATATAGAGGAACAAGTTTGGAACCTCTTTCACACATTTTTTTCTTAGAGTGTACCCATAAGTGTTCCGATCTGGGTCCTGCAGACAACAGTAACCAAACAGATTTCAAAATATTTCACACATCTAATTTCCGCATTTCTATGACCAAGCATTGGCAAATGTGGTTCAAATGAATCCAAGCGAGCCTGAGTGATTTTTGAGTATTCCCAAATGGGCTACCATGTCCAAAGTCACCAGCTTTATGTGTTGTCTTATACAGAATCTACAGCTCCAGGGTAGAAAGGGTTAATATAATTTGGTTGTGTGTGGTAATATTATATTTTCTCTTGGATATTTTTATGTCATTTTATTGAACTGGGTTTTCAACTATTTTTAGTTGCATCTCTGGAGATTGACATGCCCCGTAAAATAGAAATACCAGAGAATTTTCTGTTTAGAACATTCTGTGGCTTAAAGTTGATGCATATTATGTGCCCTTTACTCTTTTCTTTCTATTATATCAGACTGTTATGACAATATGTAAGATAGGCACAGTAGTTACTTGGCATTTTGATTTTAAGTCAAAGTTTTGGTGATACACAGTGGCGGCAACCAGTGGGAAGGGATGAAATCTTCACCACTATTGCCCATCAGTACAATTTTAAAAATTAAAAAAAAAATACTACTTTTGAGTCCAAACTTGCTTGAATTTCATGATTTTTCCCCTTTGAAAGTTGCTTTTCCCTAATGTGCCCCTCCCCGAAAAAAATCTGGTGCTTCTACTAGCTATAGTCATTCATACATGCATAAGCAAGTGCATCAACTAATTACTGCATTCTTGTATCTTGTACGTAATAAACAATTTTATTTCACATTTGCCAATTAAAGGCACTTTCAGTGATTTGCTATATCGCAAAATTGAAAAATTCGTAAAAAATAAGATTAAGAATAAGGACAAAATCGGGTATTTTAGTAATAATGTCCGACGGAGACTTATTACTACATGTAATTGAATGGAGATCATATCTTTGAACACTGCTTTTTCTGCCTTTTCTGTCAATTTCATAGTTGGAAAAATAACTTTCAAGAATTCTACAGATTTATTCTTCACTTAATCTATTTCCTTCCTTCAAATTTCAACTATTTGGGTGATCCAAAGAAGAATACTTGTACTTAAGCCCTATTTTTGTTGTATAACTAAATGTTCACATTAAAGTGTGAGAAACACTTGTTCACATTTTGTGATTGTTCTATTTTTTATAATGCAATGTTATTAGAATCTTTTTAATCAGGTCTAACCTCAATATAGTATTATCATGTTCCTATGTTTCTACATTTTAGAATTTGTAATCTAATAAAGTTAAAATAAGACACCAACAAGTTCCATAAACAAGTTTAGGGTGAAATACGCATGCTCTAGCTCATGAATATACTGCTCTTGTTTGGACTATAGCCAGGTATTAAAGACAACCTGTTGAAAAATTTCATGAATTTGAATAATTTTTTCCAAATGTAGCATAAATTACATATATTCCGTCATACTTTTTGTTGACCCTGTATTAAAAAGACAATAGATATTTGACCTCGATTCCTATTTATTCATAATCCAGCTGACATAAAGTCTGGCAAACAATAGACATTTCATTTCATTTCCTTATCACATAACAACATTTTCGTCTAAAATTTTAGGGTTGTCAGATGACTTGAATTGTTTACCCTTCTAATAAGCTTTTGACCAAGGATTCAAGGCATTCCTTCCTACATTTTTCTACTTTTTTGATAGGTTGTTCTATGACATTGTGCAAGTACAAATCAGAAAAAATCATTTGTTGCAATTTTGTCCAAGTTAGAACAATTTCTTTTTATAAATGGTGTATTAAAAGGAGGGCCCCCTTCAGCAAAAAAGTGCATTGGTGTGTAAAGTATTTGATAAATAACTCGGCAGGACAGTGAAGCACCGTCTTTGGTAAATACAATTCTGGAACTAGTCTTCAGTAGATAGCATAACTACAAGTCGTGTTACTTCCCACAGTCGGATTTGGGTCATATCTTCAGAACTGCTGTATTGAACTCGTTTGAATCTTCTGTCAAACATTATTTTATGGAAAGCGTTGGAGTGATTAGTTAAAGCGGTTTTATCTGTTTTCGATTTTATTACAGCGGAAACCGTTCTCGGGCATCCGAGTGAATAGCCAAGAATTGTATAAGTGTTATTATAAGCAGTATAAGTTAAGTTGTTCTTCTCAAAAGATCAGGGAACCTATAAGTGACTTGGTAGGTCAAGACATGGTCTTGTTCGTCGCCCCGTAAGAAACCAGAACTCAGACAACAAACTACATACAACAGTATTGACGATTTATATAAGTTTAAAATGGTATATAATTCTCACAACACTGGCATCAGTGATCCACACTAATTAACAACAAAGAGCAAAAGGAAAGGTGAGGTAGTAAAACAGAACTCCGTTGAAACCCCATTCAGTAAATGAGAGAGTACTCATCGACCTAGTTCGCAATGCAACCTAAATATACGAGCAAATCAAGGACGCATCTGATGGGAATGGACCGTTTTCGTTCTGGACCGCTCTATTGTAGGTTTGAAGAAGAGTTTACTTAAAAACGTGTAGCAGCATGGATTCACAATACAACTCAGATAAATTACTCACCCAAGTTGTTGCTAATGCCTTATAATACAAATCATCGACAGTGATTTGCAAAAAAGGCTTAGAAATAAAACAAAACATTATACAATTTGCTTTCATGTTGAATTATGCGATAGTATTTGCCGATGTCGTCAATGTTGTGGAACTATACAATTTATATATAGAAGAGATTTCCCCTGAATTTTGTATCTCATTAATTACTAATTATGATTTTATTGGCATTCTATTTATAAAAGACCTCATTATGCCAGGTAAGTGTGTGCCTTGTTTTAGAGCGAGGATTAATATGAAACAATTTTTTTATTAGCTCCGAATATTTGCGAAACCTTTTGCTTCGGAGCCTATTCATTTACCCACTGCTACACATTTTGGTTATTGTATAGGAAGTTCTTCTCCCGTGATGCGAGTACGCCCAAATAAAAACGTTCATCATGGGGTAAGTTCCTTACGACATCTAAACCTACAATGGTGATGACGAGACATTGTGACATATCAATGAGGTGCGACGGACTGACGTGCAGTTAGAATCGTTACATCGCCAAAGAGCACTTCTGATTGTATTCCAGTCTATTGTGACGTAGTGTCTATTCATCACTCCGCGACGTGTGGCCGGTTTTAAAGGTACAGCACACTTGAATTTGGGAACAGGAATTTTATTAATAAACGATTGAGAAGAAAAATAATTTCTTTACAACATACACCATCCCTAAAATAATTTGTCACCTGACAAATTGCTTCCAATTTTTGTCCTGCACTGCCCAGTATTAAAATTCCATTTGGTTAATATAGTTTATACAATTCTGCGTTTTCTTTATAGTTTTTTTTTTTACATAGATCATTTTACACTCAGTTATCAAGGTATATTAAGGTCCCCAGTTTTTCATTGCTCATCCTCAAATCTAATGTTCTCTGATTTAGCCTCAAGTACAATACTGTTCGTCAAAATTGGAAGTTTTGCCGCAGTTGAGCTGCTTTCCGACGATTACGGTACTCCTTATATTCGATCCTTGAAACGTTCTTCTGCTACCCCCCGAAGATAGTCTTGAATTGTTTCTTCCGTTGATTGTTGAGCAATTAAAAGTTTGATGAATATTGAGTATGGCCATCAAGCTAAAATGCGTTCATTTGTTCAGTGTTCCCAGAGAAAGTTCACGTGACTCAAGTGCTTATGCAAATTGTAGAAGCCACTGACCAAGCCAAACATAAAACACTCAGTGAGCCCTGGAAAACCAAGAACCGTAAGCTAGTCCAAGTACAGTCACATAAACCCAGCATCAGTGGCGGATTTAAGGGCAAAAGGGCCCTGTTCAGCAGTTTAAGGTGGGGTGTTCAAGAAGCAGCGCCATATCGCACTTTAGTGCGACTAATGTGTGTCCGAGGGGGGGCCTCGAGCGCACATTTTTTTTTTTGGGGGGGGGGGGTCGTCAGCAGCTGCTTGGGGACCACTGCTGACTCTTACTCCGCACTGACAGCCATTCTTTAGCTGTGTGAAAGTAATTAATAATCAGCTCGTCGGACTTCTTTCTTCGTGTTTCCGTAATGCAAACAACATCTATGATTTCCTACTTCTTTACTGAGGGGTTACTGGACATAAAAGTGTAATCTTCGACGCGTAGCATGCACAGCTATCTATGGAACTCCTGATTACCGAAAGTAACACGATTGCCTTTCAGGTGATTCAGGTTCACGGAAAAGTCAAATATTATTATCTTCACTCTATTGCTCCTTACATTCACTCAATATTCTCAACGTCCATGCATTCAATGGGGCTTGATCTTGTTACCCCCCTACTTTCTTAAGCAAGCTTTGAGACACTCAAAAAACTATTCTTATTTTAATCCTATGAGCTCCACCAATAATGTGCCCCATTTTTTATCCAAATCGGAGCATTTTAAAATTGACCCCCTTTACAAATGCCTTGCACCGTTTATTGATTTTTGTTCTTTTTAGGCCTCTAACTCTGAAACTTTAGGCTGTACATAGTCATATTACAAACTATACTTTTTGCATCCTTATGGTTGGACAATAACATGGTATTTGCTTTCAAAGGATGATCAATTTAAAACATTTGACCCCTGTACAAACTTTGTCTTGGCCCCCTCTCCTTAAGGCACTTGCGGCACTTAAGAATGCGTTTCAGGGTTCCCTGTGGGGCTGTCTAAATATATAATCACTCAGACCTGTTGTACTTGAGATGTGTTTACAAAATTGGGTGCTAGAATCCCGGGCTATAAGCTCTCTGCACTCTCCATTTCGTTCCGTTTTCCTAGTATCCTTAACACTTAAAAAATAAACAAAAAACAATAGGTCTTTTAAAACCAAAAATAATGATGGTGGCAATAACATAATAATTCAAAGTTATGAACTAACCTCTTTTATCCAAAACTATTAAAAAACCCACAAAATTACAACGTTAACCATTGCGTCATTTGCTCAGTTATAATATCTTAAGTTCCATTTCGAACTATACACATAATTTAATTCTAACAAAATATAGCGTATAGTAAAAAATCATGCTTCAAACTTTAACATACATAAGTCATTGCTGTCTATGTAGATAGCGGATTTAATGTACTCATATTGTATTATTTACTTTAGATACAATGACTTCAATATGAAAACCAAAACAAACATTCATGTATAGAAAAATTTACATATTCGGTTGCTAGTATAGCGATCAGACGGCGCGAAAACACTACATAAATTGTAGTAATCGCAATCGTCATTGCAATCTGCAGTTATGAGTCATCTCACAACTTTACCGCCGGACAGTTTCCGACGGTCAACAAATCGATCAATTGAGAGATTTAGATTTTATATTCTTAGGAAATTAGATGTTTACAACCTTACATCGTGATGACTTTCCTAATATCACCATTCTATTAATTACAAATAGGCAATTTTCTCTATTTTAATCAGCCACTTATAGCTGATAGCAGTATAGCAATGATACCGAGCACATTTTTCATGGCTTAAAGTACCAGTGATTTTGACAGGATTGGTTTTCAGAGACTCTAGTGCAGCTGCGTTTAAGTTAGTCTGAGGTTCCCAAGTATTCCTGGAATTTGGAAAATTTTGCCACTTTTTAAATCAGATATTCTAGGACGTCCATTTTTTATAGCGTCCTCTGATTATGCGTTCTATTTGGACATCAGTAGTGTTTGTGATCTTGAACTACTGGCAAACCTAGGATTATCGGAACCGTTCTTTTGTCAGTTCCTGTGTGGCCAAAAGTGGAGCAAAAAATCCTCAGGACAATATCAGTGGTACTAGAATCTGGTATTGAATCTCTCTGCCTAAATCTAATGGTGCACTAGTTCTGCTATTGGATTAGCTCTGGCCTAAATCTAATGGCCGCAGTTCATTGCTGAGTCGAACATAACTATACTAAGACAAATTTCATGCAATTTACATGAATTGGTACTTGATCAATTATTGCTTTGAGATTGCACTCGAAAATCGACAGGACCTATTTGTTCGGCTAGCAAATACGGGACCTGGCCAAATTTCATAAGTTTGCGTGAAAGACCTGGTTGATTGCAGGAATGCAATCACAACTGAATCGGCCTACTTGGAACGGAACCTTTTCCCTGTGGCACGGTCGTCATATCGTTCTTTTCGCTTAGCTTGGTCTAATTCTGCGTGTCGTTGCGAGATCTTTCTAACAACATCTAACTGAGAGACAATTGATGGATGTGCTCTCTGAGATTCTTCTCTTTATATCCATTTGGGTGTATAGATTTTACATCTAATGGATGTCTAGCTTCTCTACCATCAAGAGAAAAAACGGACTGAACCCTACAGAGTTTTTCCGCAGGAGTAGTACCATACGCAGACTCTGGTGGCTGTGATATATTGATCCCAATCATTTTTAACCTCATGTACAATATCCGTCGTGGTCACGACATAGTGTCGAATCTGAATTTTTAGTCAAGTAGTGATTTTGGTTGTCTTTTATGTACTCTTTAATGTACCCAAAAAAAGTGAAATTACAAATCTCCTAACAAAAATAGCCGCTGTCGAATAACACGCATTTGTATAACACGGGTTTCAACAAACAATCTGAATACTTATGTGACGGCTTATACGCACATGCTAATACACCTACAACACTACAAAGTATCATGTCGCCCTCTATCGCGCAATGGTTTGCTTTTGATCTTATTAAGAGAAAATCAATATTGATCGCGCTACAAACTTGGCAGTTTGTAGTTTCCAGTCCTCTGAGCTCACCGTGTGTATGTCAATGACCTTTAGGCCTTTGAGCTCCTTTATACAGTCAAGTTTTCTATTCCCATTGGTTAGAGTTATTGCCTAGAGCCTGCAAGTTTCAGTGTTACAATATAAAATGCCGTAAAATTCATTGTAGTTGTAATAGTGAGAGAAAACTTAATTTGAAACAATGTGCAATGCTCCTGATGCTTGTAGAAAGAAAGTTAAGAAAAGTCTGTTAAAGGCTGACACATAATTTCGAAATATATTTTTTGTTGGTAATAACTTATTAAAAAATAATATAAGAGAAATAGAGATTCTAATAAATGTCATTCTTGTAGAATCTTGTGTTTAAATGAACCCTGGTCTCGTTAGCGATTCATTTAATTCTGTATGTGTTTATGGAAATTGCAATGGGGTGATGGAAGGGGTATTGGGAAGGGATGGTGCGATGTTGGAAGGGTGGGATGTAGAAGGGAGAAATGACTGTTGGAAGGGGAAGTGGGATTATGGGAAGGTAGGTGGAATTTTTTGGGAAGGAGGAGGTGGCGTGTTTGGAAAAGCAGGGTGTTGGGAAGGTAAGGGTGTGGAGGGGAATTATTTGTTAGATCAAGGGTAGTGTTGAGGAGGTGGAATGTTTTGTGGTGTGGTGAGTTTGGGAGGGTAAGGTGGGGAAGGGGAATGTGGGGTTTTACAGAGGGGGGTGGGTTTGCAGAGGGGAAGGTGATTTGTTCAGGCGGGGAAGTGGGTGTTTTTCCAGAGAAGAAGGTGGATGTGCAGGGGGAAAGATGGTGTATTGCAGAGGGAAGGTGTGTGTTACAGATGGGGAGGTAGGGTGGTGTTGTGAAAGGGAAGGTGGGGTGTTGGGAGGCGGGAAGTGGGGTGGGGTTTTGAGGGGTGTTGGGCAGTAATTGTAGGGGGTGGTTGGTGATGGTGGCTTGTGACGGGGTTTTGGATAGGGGGAGGGTGGGGAGGGGTGTTGGAAGGAGTGTTGAAGAGGTGTTGGAGGGTTTTGGGAGTGTGGGAGGGTGTTCCGGATGTTTGGTGGTAGGTTGGTGGGTGGTAAGATTAGGAGGTAAGTGTGGGGTTTGGGGAATGTGTGGTGTTTGGTATAGGGGGAATTGTTGGGTGTTGGGGCTGTGTA
>JAMKCH010003672.1:0-140924 GCA_023653785.1 Ophioderma brevispina
TTTTGTGCAATTGCCTAAATATCATTTGTGCATATTTTGGTGGAAAAAATTCAAATCGGCCATGGCGTTATTATGTTAATTAGTATAATGAAGCATTTTGGTGGCGCTATTCAAAATTTGTTTTGCCTTTTAAATCGTACTGGAGTAATTTTTATTTCAGCAATGTAAATATATTTCTGTTCTCTTAAATATGAGCCAAATTTTATGGAAAAAGTCCTTCGGAAAAGTGGTTTTTCATGATTTTCATTTCCCCCTGTTATGTGGTCGTGTTGATGTACCCCATCGATGACCAGAGGTTTGGTCAAAAATTCTACCGGCAAAGTGGTTTTCAAGGGGATCCACTAACGGGAGTGTGCAAGACCTTATACTCTTAAGTGTTAATATCGGTGCTACTCTTAGTTTTCTTAAGGGTGCATGTTCCGATGGCGGATCGCCTTTGACCCCCCCGCTTTACCCGGAAGTAGTATCAATTTTGATATTAGATGAAAGGCTTCTCATTGTCGTCCTGAAATTCCAACTTCCAAATCCATTTCTTTTCTACGATACAGACAAAAAACGTTTTAAAGGTTAAGCATCACTATTAGCACAGTATGCAGTAGTGAATAGGGTCTTGGAATGTGCATTATCGCTTTTACTCTCAAAACAGTAAGTTTGTTTCCCACGATACTCAGTGATAAGTGCATACAAATTCCGAGCTCTAATATGACTGAGAAAGAGAACACGCGTATACACATAAATCGGAACAAACACCTTTAATATACATTAAAAGCCAATCTATTGGGACTCTTTTAAAGAAATAAGTTTAAAGCCCGGAGATATTATCATCACATAGATCAGGTTTATTAAACATAAAAAAGACTTAGAACACAAACACGGAATTTTAAATATTCACATATCTCATTATAAACACATAAGAAGTTACATACCCTGTTTTAATTGCTATATCCATTACATCCTTTTCAACCAAGTGACGATGACCGCAAAAAAGGGAGGTAGCGTTATTTTTCTTGTTAGATCTAGGGGAAATTTCCCCCTAAAAACAAGGCAGGAGTCCGCTCCGTGATTTTTGAAATGTAGTTAAGGGTCACGCTAGGGATATATGGGCTGAAGCAAAAAGGTAAAGATAAAATACAACTTCTATTAGGCTTATTCTGGCTTTGAATTTATTAACAGTAATAATAATTATGATAAACTATGACTGTTTGAACTGGAAAAAATCACAACAAAGATATGGGGGGGGGGAGGGCACTCACATATGAAATGGATATGGGTGTAAGGCTCGGGCTTCCAAACCTAGGGCATTCGGTGACAGAGGACTGAAAAAATAGGGGTCTTTGGGTTAGAGACAGCCCCAAAACAGGGGGTTTTCGAGTGACAAATTTGCTAAAAAACTTTGGGTGAGATTTTTGCAAAATTTTCTACAAAATAGAGGTCTTTGGGTAAAAATTTCCATAATTTTCCCCCAAATAGGGGTGTATGGGTGATAGTGGTAAAATTTTCAAAAAAATATGGGGTCTTTGGGTGAGGTTTTTAAAAAAAAAAAATATGGGGTCTGTGGGTGACAACGTTGCTGAAAAAAGGGGTCTTAACAGCTTTACATACGCGTCACTTCCAGATGGGAGTGCCCCCGGGAGGTATCCTTTCCAAAATGTGCACTTTTAAAATATTTTACTCAATGTTGATTGAAAAGGGAACAACTCTTTCTGTTGATTAAAATTTAAGTCAAAGATGAGTCCTTACACATTTTAGGGTAAAATATACCCGAGTTGCATTAGGGTTACTCAACTCAACAACTTATAACTTAAAGGACCAATATGCACTTCAATGGACCATCAAATGAGCAAAGTATAGTTAGTCATTAAGCCATCAGGAAATTTTAGCCAAAGGGGACAAAACGATACTTATTATTCAGCCTCAGTACACTATCCTCTACACGAAAATGCATGATAGCATTTCTGGAATGTTAGCTATAACCAGGTAGGGGACAATCAAGGATTACACAGGTGTCAAAATTTTAAAATGGTCCGGTCATGTTGAAAAGTATGCCACGTCATTTGTCCAACCATAAGGATTCCAAAAAAGGTATAGTTTGTACTATCTACGACCCAACGATTTGGAGTTAAGGTTAAAAACAGCAAAAACAAGTCAAAAGGTACATTCAGGTCATTCAGTTGTACAGGGGTCAATTTTTAAAGTTGCTCCAATTTGGTTAAAAAGTGGTGCAAATGATTGATGGAGCTCATAGGATTAAAATAAGGAATAGTTTCGAGTGCGTTAAATGCTTACTTACCAAAGTAGGGAGAAAACAAGGTCAAGCCCCATTGAATACAATGGACGTAGACCATTGTTGCCCCTACATTGGTAACTAAGCATTTAGACAGTCAAAACTATTCCTTATTTTAATCCTATGAGCTCCACCAATAATATGCATCAAAATCAGAGCAACTTTGAAATTTGACCACTGTACAACTGAAAATGACCTTTTTTTATTTATAGATTTTTGCTGTTTTTAGCCTATAACTCCAAAACTTAAGGCTGTAGTTAGTACAAACTATACCTTTTTGGACTCCTTATGATCAGACAAATAATGCGGTATACTTTTCAACATGATTGAAGCAATTTAAAAATTTCCCCCTGTGTAAACCTTGGTAACCCCCTACCTGGCTACAGCTACCATTCCAGAAATGCTATCATGCATTTTTGTGTAGGCCATGGTATACTGATGCTGCATAATAAGTGTTGTTTGTCCCCTCTCGGGATACCGAAAATTTGCTCGGTTCATGGACTAAGTCCAGTGGTTCTTTAATAAGAGTGAGAAGCTACCGGAAGCAGCTTCGCCAGGGTAAGTAACACATGGCGGACGTGAATTTCAGAACGGCAAAACGTTTTTCACATTTGTACATACAAAAGCATTAGGAGGGCACCAAAATGGTCTGCATCCGTATAACATGAATTAAGGAACACATGGTCCCTGTCCCTTCACAATTAAGCTTTTGTCTCGCAGTAAACAACCGGTAAATTCCAGCAAACACTTTGATAAATAAGTAAGTCCGTCGCTACCACAAACTAACGCAATGTCTTTATTACATTTGCCAACGCATGCATCGCCTTCGTCTGCAACTCCAACGGGTTGTGAAGCCGCTGTTGTTACACCTGAAGCAGGGGTTCCAGCTGAAGTACCTACAATGGGAGCTGCTGCTGGTCCGGTAGTACCTTCAGGAGGAGCTTGTCCGGTAGTACCTTCAGGAGGAGCGGGTGCAGAAGTACCTACGGCAGGAAGTGGTGCAGCATCTGCCAAAAAAAAATAAACAAATAAAAGACGATCTGATTTTTATTTTGATAGTAAGTTGCAACTGGGTTTGTTTTCTAACAATATACAGCGTGTGTCAATAAAAACGCAGGATTGGAAACAATAATATTAAAAATATTAAAACCACCTTTGTTCGCAATAATGTTTAGTCTTTTAAAAGTACATTTCCTACTGATGATGTACATTGATTCATTCGGTAGGGACTAATAGAGAAGAAATTAGGAATCAAATAATGGACTAACCTCGTTTTAGGTTAACACTTTTAAGTGCGTGGGGGTGTCCATCTGTTCCCAGGATTTCGTTTTGCCACCGCTATGTTTTAACGCTATATTATTTTTGCCCAAAAATTTATGCAATTGCCTAAATATCAGTTGCGCATATTTTGGTGGAAAACAATTCAAATCGCCCATGGCGTTTTTATGCTAATTAGCCTAAATAAGCATCATGGTGGCGCTATTCAAAACTTGTTTTGCCCTTTAAATCGTATTGGAATAACTTTTTAACATTTTTATTTCAGCAATGGAAATGTATCGATGTTCTATTGTGAGCCAAATTTTCTGGGTTCTTTGGGAAAGTGGTTTTTCATTTTTCGGTCTTAAAAATCGGTTTTGCAACGCCATTTTAAATCGGAATAACCGATTTTAATTTTTTCCTATAATGTGGTCGTGTTGATGTATACCATCAATGACCAGAGTTTTGGTAAAAAATCCAACAACAAAGGGATTTTTAGAGAGGGTGTCGGCTTGGACTCCCTTATGCACCAACGGGAGTGCAGAAGACCGTATGCACTTAAGTGTTAAGAACTGCAATATTTGTCCGATTACTGAAAAGTCCGAAGTGATTGCAGTTCTTAACGTAAAATGACGTTAGTCCAGTATTTGCTTCATAATTCCTTCTCTACATTCCCTACTCTTCACTATGCTTCTTTCTCATTATCATTTCGACACTCCTGTCCACAGATTGAAGAAGGGTTACGAATTCCAAACTCGTCCGATTTATGAAATCGCAGACTGAGATGCTTCAAAGGACACAATGGCATGAAAAAATATTCAGACATGGACCCTTCCTGAAATCACTTCTACAAATTTGAAAACAATTTGGCTGTTTACATTTTGTAAAAGGAAAATGATGCTGACATTACTGCCAGCTTTTTGTCAAACTTTAAAAGCACGCAGTCATCAGCTCACAGCCCATATGTGTTATTTCCGGCTAATCCGCCTTTCACTTCTCATATCAATATCTCACTACAAGCATGGAGTACAATGTCTGAATCCCGGTCTGAATGCCCTGGAATTGCATCACAAAACATGCTGGATACCCTGTAAATTCAGGCAGGGATGTCAACACCTTGATTTGCTGTTTTTACCGTTTTATAGAATGTAAACATGCAAATTGTTTTTATATTTGTGGAAGTGATTTCATTAAGGGTCTATTTCTTTGTCTAAATATTAATTTTCATGCCATTGGGTCCCTTTAATGAAATGTTTGAATTCAGTACAGTAGAGTCTTTGTGGATCACAACAGGTGTAGTAAGATTGGGCCTGCAATAAGTATTATTATTATTTTGGATGTATATCTTCTTCCTACTATAATTCAAGAAAAAAAACAACAGAAAACGGTCAAATCCATCACTGACGCAACGTTGTGGCAACGCAATTTTCAACCGATAGTAGTTCTTTGAGAATTCCCGGGTTGCGCGTGCAAAATTTACGAAGTTAGAAATGCGAACTACAGGAAGACATGACACCGTTCGTTCAGTGATCGCTTCTGTTTCAGTGATCGCTTCCGTTTCAGTGATCGCTTCCATTTCAGTGATCGCTCCCGTTCACTCAGCTAGCGGGAGCCCGCGCGAAGCGCGGGCCTCCCGCTAGTCATTTTTTTATAATTTTAAGGTTAAAAGGAACAAATGCCTAACTTTTTTCTTTATAAAAACCACCAGACGACCTTCGCATGTGCAGGAGTCTATCACCAAGAGATAATCCAACTTGTAATCTACTTGAGGTATTCGGTCTTTGGGCATTCAGCTGGATGTATTGTATTCATCTAATGAACAATAAACCCATAGAGGGAATCTGTGTTTCAGATTAACTGCCGTCTTTGGGGTCAACAATACACTCACCCAGACAAACGGAATGTGGTCCAGTGGTGGGTGATTTTTTTTTCAAAATGGACGCCAAAAGCATGAAATATGACATAAAATGTGATAAAATAAGTGGGCGGTCATTTTGATTTTGTGGTGGAAGCAAACAACCTGTCTAGATATCGTCAGGTGGTCTAAAGGAACATGAAAACTCACGTTTGCCAAAGTGTAGTCATGTAGGAGTTCGGTTTATGGCCCTTTTTAAAAATGGACGCCAAAAGCATGAAATATGGCCTAAAATATGATAAGAGAGCGTACATTTTGGTTTTGTGGTGAAAAACAAACAACAAATATAGACATTTGCTGTGCTTTCAGCACAAAAATTCGTTCATTCTAGCCTATTTTAGGCATTTTAAAAAAATATTCGGGTGGCCACTTGCTTTTTCTTGTTCTTTTTGACCTCCTGAAGCTATCTAGATATGTGGCTTACTTTCACCACAAAATGCACACGGGACTTTATTTCATGTCATGTTGCTCCCTCACTAATACCCTCTATTCTAATTGTGAATAAGTGCGTTCAGAATACACCAGCAGTGACAACACAGATCATTAAATGAGTGGACTCGTGAAAAGCACAAAAATATTGTTGTTGTTGTTGTGGTTCGCTTCTCGGCATTTGAGCTGACTATGTGCATGTTTTTGTATACTGCAAGCCACCCATTGTACATCCTGGTGAAATTGGCCGGAAGCTTTCGGACCCTGGGCACACTCCTGGGTGAATTGCGACACGCATCCTAACATTAATTCTAACTTTGTTTTCAGAGTATTAACAATATTAAAAATATGGAATTAACCTTTTACTGTAATGACCCATTGACATGCTATTCCTATACGGCACAATGTGACACAATAGGTTATGTATTTTGAATACAATCCTGCTTAGGAGCAACCGTACGCTATGGCATTCAGCCTGGCAGACTTTTATGTTTGTCTCGCCACTATCTCTTTTAATTATAGGGAGATGTTGCGATAATGACAGATGTTCATAATGCGATTATAATTTAAATAATCCCCTCCCCAGACACGGTGATTACCATTATTTTTTTGTGGAAAAAACTGACAATAGTAATGTTGAATGAGAAGAGCCTAGACGTGTATTTTTGGTGAAAGGGGCGTAAGCTAATGACTAACCTACAACCTGAATTGATATTTCACCACCATGAGCTCTGACCATAGTGGCCTTCGGGTTCTGTATTGAGGAAGCAAAAATAATAATTCAATAATGTTCAATAATTAAACAATTTAAAAAACCAAAAAACATAACAAAAATAATTTTTGCATATATTGCGTTCCACGCTATACCTTTGCTGAATCTGATTAGATATAGTGTTTTTGTCTTTAGGGCCCACCATAGATTTTTAAAAAAGTTTGTCTCAGCCTGTGACCAAACATAAATATTTTGTTCCACAACACACTCCGTGAAAAAAACAATTTTGCTCCACCTCACACTGTGAAAAAAATGATGAATATCATGGTTAAAAAAATGCACACTAGTAGGCCTGGTTAAAAAAAATTGACACTTCTTTCTATTGCAATATAAATCCGTAAAAATATGGCACCAAATCGCGTTATTTTAAAAGGCATTTTCTTCAAATTCCTTCTGGCTCTGACGGGGAACACCCCCCCAGACCCTCCCATGTGGCTTTCTGTACATTAGCCCCACCATAAATGCGCCATCCACTGAATAGGGACACTGATGTGTTTCTGTGTGCAGTACCTTTTAAGTGGAGAACTCTGAAGTTGCCGTGACTAGCAGGTACACGCTAGTGCCACCTTTATTGTAGAATTCTTTAAAACCTTCCACAAATGAGGTGGGTTACCTATTTGTGTCAAAAATAAAAGAATACATACCATTTCAAAATTTGACACTATTTTAACAGGCTTTGTAAGACTTTATTCAAAATCGCAATATTTGCAATGGCGAAAAAAAAAACACGTGAAAAAAAGATTGTTGCCATGGAGAGGAGGGGAGAATAAACAGTTTTGTTGCCGGGTAAGTATGTTTAAAAAATTAACATACATGATTAAAAAGGAAAAAATGGCAGATTAAAGGGTCACAAAAAAAAATCAGGACCCCTAACTCCCTAGCCCACCATGGAAATCTAATGGTGCGTAGGGGTCTGGAGTGGCAGTCCATTTTCCATAGGCTACAGTCTACTATTTCTGAAACTTCAAAATACAATATTTTTTTTTTTTTTTTTTTTTGTAAGCTTAAGGACTAACCTGTTGTTATTTCACCACCAGGAGCTGGACCCATAGTGCCTTCGGGTTCTGTATTGAGGAAGCAAAAATAATAATTCAATATGTCAATACCGATCTATGGATACTGGGAAGAAATAAGTTTTGCATATATTGCGTTCCACGCTAATACCTATTGCTGGAATGTGTGTAAAGTTCCGTACTTTAAAATCCGGGACATTTAAGTGGAGAAGCCTTTTTGTCCCAATTTGTTTTTTTATATGCACCCATAAAAATTCCATAATCTGATTAGATATAGTGTTTTGTCTTTAGGGACGCACCATTAGATTTTGTAAAAAAGTTTGTCGCAGCATGTGACCAAAATAAATATTTTGTTCCAACACACTCCGTGAAAAAAAAAACAATTTTGCTCCACCTTACACTGTGAAAAAAATGATGAATATCATGGTTAAAAAAATGCACACTAGTAGGCCTGGTTAAAAAAATGGACACTTCTTTCTATTGCAATATAAATCCGTAAAAATATGGCACCAAATCGCGTTATTTTAAAAGGCATTTTCTTCAAATTCCTTCTGGCTCTGACGGGGAACACCCCCTCAGACCCTCCCATGTGGCTTTCTGTACATTAGCCCCACCATAAATGCATCATCCACTGAATAGGGACACTGATGTGTTTCTGTGTGCAGTACCTTTTAAGTGGAGAACTCTGAAGTTGCCGTGACTAGCAGGTACACGCTAGTGCCACCTTTATTGTAGAATTCTTTAAAACCTTCCACAAATGAGGTGGGTTACCTATTTGTGTCAAAAATAAAAGAATACATACCATTTCAAAATTTGACACTATTTTAACAGGCTTTGTAAGACTTTATTCAAAATCGCAATATTTGCAATGGCGAAAAAAAAAACACGTGAAAAAAAGATTGTTGCCATGGAGAGGAGGGGAGAATAAACAGTTTTGTTGCCGGGTAAGTATGTTTAAAAAAGTTAACATACATGATTAAAAAGGAAAAAATGGCAGATTAAAGGGTTACAAAAAAAATCAGGACCCCTAACTCCCTAGCCCACCATGGAAATCTAATGGTGCGTAGGGGTCTGGAGTGGCAGTCCATTTTCCATAGGCTACAGTCTACTATTTCTGAAACTTCAAAATACAATATCTCACAAAGCAAATGGAATTTCAAGTTGGAATAAAAATATTTTTTAAAACTTACTCTTGGGCAAAATTACCGACGTGTGTTTTGCTCTTTCTATGAGTTCATTATTGAGAAAAAAAAAATAATGCAAAGTTATCCGATTTTTAGGCAAAATTTGCCCATTTTCGGGAAATAATTCCCAAACAATAAACTATTAACGAAACATATGGATATTAATCACAGTTACATATATGCCAATGGATTTGTTAGTCCGAACTTTTAATTGCGGAGATATTGTCAAAATATCAAATTCTAAAGAAATTGCCCCCAAATCAAGACTCTTTGAAAATACATATTTTTTTAAACAATATTTCTCAACAGGTGGTTAAAGTCATTCTTTCCTACAAATTTTCTGGCGGACACTTATCTAGTTTGCCAGAAATCGATTTTTGAATGTTTTTTAACTTTACCCACTCCAGACCACTTGGAGGTTATGTTAGCACATCCTTGTCAATAACAAAGATACCAGCACATGGATTTTTAAAAAAAATTCGGATTAGGAAATAGCTGCTTATCCTTATGAGCAATTCTATTTAAAATACACTGATACAACGGGGATGTACGCCCCTTGCATTGGAAGACTTCTACAGGGTGGTGGATATTTCAAATGAATATAGTTACCCAATGGGTAACAGTATTTGATATGCATATATCTTTGATATCTTTGATATGCATAGTCCCTTTGAAAACTTTACTTAAATCTTACACAGGGGTGGTACGGAGCAGATATTAAATGGAAGAGCTCAATATGCACATTGCGTGAGAATCAACTGAAAATTTGGAAATAGGCCTTTTTAGTTATCTATTTAACATAGAACCATTAAGTTGCCTAAAGCAAAGGCCGTACACTTTGACCTCAAAAACGTACATAATTGACCTGTGTTTTTTTGGTACTAGTGTGTAGCACAATCGGCTGTTTATGACATTTTGTGTGGCCATCATTGTATGTCAAATTGCGGGAGACGGTATGGCAAATTTTCTCAAATACTTCATTTTTTAAAACAATTTGGTGATTTTCTCGTACATTGAAATGATATAATGGAATTGTACAAACTTATCCCTGAATTAAAAAAGCTAATAAAAAATTTCATTTTTTGTTTATTCTCTCACATCATCGCTGCTTATCTCTTTAAGAGATGATGTAACTCGAGCCATTGCTTGTTGCATTAACCTACCTTCGGGTTCTTGTGGCTCTGGTGCTTCAGTTGTTTGGGGTTCTTCTGGTTCTCCTGACTCCTCTGGTTCTTCAGGTTCTGAATAACATTAGGTTGGGGAAACATCTCGTAAGTATCGTACAAGATCGGTGACTAAACTAAAAAGTACTATGAAAAGACTATACTAGTCTTCAAGCAACAGTATGGGATGCAACTAACATATTAGCTCGAGTGCACTATTTGATATTCAATTCGAAAACTAAAAATTAAAGTCTCCTTGATTGTGTTTTGTTCCTTCAAAGCAGTTTCAAATAAATATATATTGTGGCGAGGTTAGAAAGATATGTCCTTTGTAAGAAATTAAAGGCAAATTATTTCACTCTGAAAGAACACAACCTCCATTCTAATTTAATTCTTGAGTGTATTGAACCTCAATGACTGACATCCACAGTACTAACAATTCCCCACACATCTTGCACCAGACTTTCGTCCAAGCTATAATATCTGCATTTTAAACTAAACCTGTTTGTTTATCTTTTCTGTAAAATATTTTTAATGAACAATATCATCACTATCGTTTAAAAACTAAATATCCCGAAATGATAGCTTGTTTTACGAAGCGACTTTAATCGTTTCAACCCTGGTAGATTATGTATATGTTATAATTAAATATAAGTCAGGGGTTTTTGAGATGGCGTCCCAAATGACTTCGGGAAATAAAACTGAAGATCTAGACTAAGGTATGAGTCTAATACTAACATTAAGGAAAAATTATTAGTCAAATCCGACTAGAGACAGCACGTAGTACAGATTTCGATAATTAATCAAAGGTATCATGGCGTATTTCCGGTTTTGTCATTAGAAAAGAAAATTTCAAACAATTGTGAACGTATATTCTACCTTCAGGTTCTTCAGTTTCACGTCCTTGTTGTGGCTCCGGTGCTTCAGTCGCCTCTGGTGCTTGTGGTACCTCTGGCCCCTCTGTTCCCTCCGTTTCTTCCTCTTCCGAAGAAGAATCACCGCCTTCTTGGTTAGCAGGGTCAACTATTGGTGCAGGTGCTAGACTTGGTGCTGCATCAGTTTTCAGATCGTAATCTGGTTTCTCGATTTTAGGCGGCTCTGTCGGTTCCTGCTTGTCTTTCTCAACTTTCTCTGTTACTTCAAGTTTTGGAGGCTCAGTTGGTTCTGGTTTCTTCTTCTCTTCTGTTACTTCAAGTTTAGGTGGCTCGGTTGGGTCTGGCTTTTCCTCCTCACTACTCGATTCCTTTTCAGGTTGTTCAACTTTTGGTGGTTCAGTTGGTTCTTTTTTGTCCTCGCCTTCTTTCGTTACTTCAAGTTTAGATGGTTCAGTTACTTCTTGTTTGTCCTTGTCTCCTTCCGTTGCTTCAATTTTTGGTGGCTCAGTTGGCTCTACTTTTTCTTCTTTACTGCTTGATTCTCCCGACTCTGGTTCCGCATCTTCTGGAGCCTCTGTTGCATCTGGAGCTTCTGGTGCTTCAGTTGGTTCGCCACCTTGCTGCTGCTTAGGCTCCTCGGTTGGTTCCTCAGGCTTTGGACTTCCATCCCCGTCTACTTGCTGGACGGGTTCCTCTGTTGCTTTGGGTGGCTCAGTTGGCTCTACTTTTTCTTCTTCACTGCTTGATTCTCCTGACTCTGGTTCTGCAACCTCTGGAGCCTCTGTTGCATCGGGAGCTTCGGGTACTTCGGTTGGCTCCCCACCCTGCTGCTTAGGCTCCTCGGTTGGTTCCTCAGGCTTTGGACTTCCATCCCCGTCTACTTGCTGGACGGGTTCCTCTGTTGCTTTGGGTGGCTCAGTTGGCTCTACTTTTTCTTCGTCACTGCTTGATTCTCCTGACTCTGGTTCTGGACCCTCTGTTGCATCGGGTGCTTCAGTTGGTTCGCCACCTTGCTGCTGCTTAGGCTCCTCGGTAGGTTCCTCAGGCTTTGGACTTCCATCCCCGTCTACTTGCTGGACGGGTTCCTCTGTTGCTTTGGGTGGCTCAGTTGGCTCTACTTTTTCTTCTTCA
Organism: Ophioderma brevispina; assembly: GCA_023653785.1. NCBI lineage: Eukaryota > Metazoa > Echinodermata > Ophiuroidea > Amphilepidida > Ophiodermatidae > Ophioderma > Ophioderma brevispina. The sequence continues at coordinate 12,024 of JAMKCH010003672.1, forward strand.
CTGCTTGATTCTCCTGACTCTGGTTCTGCAACCTCTGGAGCCTCTGTTGCATCAGGAGCTTCGGGTACTTCGGTTGGCTCCCCACCCTGCTGCTTAGGCTCCTCGGTTGGTTCCTCAGGCTTTGGACTTCCATCTCCGTCTACCTGCTGGACGGGTTCCTCTGTTGGTTCTGCTTGCTCTTGAGATCCTTCCCCACCGGCTTCTACCAAAGGTTCAGGTGGTGGCGGTACATCCGTGCACACATTGTTAACGAAATACACCTGGTTAAGGTCTTTGCCATAGCTTTTGCTGAACTTACATTGTCCTTCACGAAATTTGCAATAGTTTCTGTACTTTTTGAACCTCAGATGTCCAAAGTCGTTCAAGTACTGACCGCAAACAAAGTCGATACCCTCACCCTTGCAGTGAATTGGACAATATGTTGCTGTATGAATAGAAAACATAAAAGAAAGTGAAAAGTTTAGTTATTGTTTTGCATGCATTGCACATACATACATACATACATACATACATACATACATACATACATACATACATACATACATACATACATACATACATACATACACACATACATACATACATACATACATACATACATACATACATACATACATACATACACACATACATACATACACACATACATACATACATACATACATACATACACACATACATACATACACACATACATACATACATACATACATACACACATACATACATACACTTTTACGTTAAGTGTTTTTTACTAAAAAATCTCACATGAATTAACAGGTGAACAGCCCACAGCCCAACGTTGGGTAAATTGTTACCATTTGCTGGGTAATATAGCAGATGATTGGTCACATTTTACCCAACAATGAACAAGATTTGTCCAATAATATGCTATAATAATTCACATTACCCAACAAATGGGTAAAATTTACCCAACGTAAGGCTGTTCACCTGTTAATTCATGTTGGTTTAAATTTTAACCAAACGTTCTGAGAATGTAAATATTTACTCCCACGGTGAACTTGAACAATTTTTGGCCTGTCGTGCAAATACAAAATGTTGTAGATATAGCAAAGTATCCTTTTTAATCCTTATGACCAGACAAACTTGTCAAAAAGAATTCCACGAAATATACAAATTATAAATCGGAAAGGAGATATCATACGAGATATTTTAACATATTAGACATTCGGATGGCCTCAATCAGGAAACATCCCGGGGAAACATAGGCGCCATTTATGTCGAATATTTTCTGAGGTCACAAAAAGTATTTCACATCGAATCTTCAACGTCGAAGATAGAGTATAAATCTTTTTTTTTTGTAAATTATCTGCTGGTGTCACACATACATGTTAGTCTTCTGTATGGCCCAAAACAGAGTTTTCTATTGGAAGGCTGTACTTGGAACACCTCTAAATAGCTCCTGGTATTTTGTAAAAAAAAAACACTTTCACGTTAAACTGTCTTAACACTTAAAGACACTGTCAGTGATTTTCGAAACAAATCATCAAAACTACATTTTGGCAGTCTTATCCTGAAAATGTTGCAGACTATTGCCCCTTCGTTGACTGGGGTTTGTGGGAACAATAGTTTTCATCTTTCCCCCAAATATTTGTATTAGTAACATGGGGGGAAATGTCGAATTTGGATTTTCTATTTCACGAGGCTGATATATTTTTAAGTATCTTTTAAACGTTAAGATACGAATTGGCAAATTAAACTAACCTGGGCAGGATCCATTGGCGTGAACCATTACGTACTGGACTGGCCTTCTGTTACAATTCTCGCGCCACATCAGACATTCATTCTCGTACGTTACAGCATTTGTAGCACATACCTCGCCATTTAAAAGATTGGATGGACACTGCTCCTTAATGTAATCACAAAAGGTCTCCTGTAGTATTGGTACTTTTTATGAAAAACAAGAAACAAACCAACATATTGAGACTTCTATATTAATTTTGTGGACTCTGTGCTGTTTTGGGCAATTCACCAGATGGACATCAGCAAAAACTTTTTGCCCCAATCAAACAAATTTAGTGGTTTTAACCAACTTTATGTGGGCATTTATGCAACGTTAGTTATGCATTGTATTAATGTTGTTAATTTCTGTACTCTTTAGTCAACTCATCTTTCTTTTGTTAATGTATGTGTCTTTTTATTTGTAATGGATATTTATATCCTTGTTGTGCCAATATCTCGTTCAACACGAATTTAGTCCTTTGGGAGATTATCCCGGCTGCGGGAACGGGCCCGGAGTAATCAGGGGCCCGTTCGCAAAACTCAGTCGTAAATCTACGTGCCTACTATGTCATGCCTGAGTGGACCAAGTTATCCAAAGCTCTGTGTAACTTATTGAAAAGGTCTGTTGTGTAGGACATACGCATGAGTTAGTATACAAGTATAGGGTTACCTATGAGTTTGGCGAACGGACTCCTGGACCCTTGGAGTTTGGAGTGGCATCCGACCGGTTGTATATTATATATTTTTATATAAATATCTTGCTGTTGAAAGTGCATTTTTTTGGGTAACTTATTGAAAAGGTCTGTTGTGTAGGACATACGCATGAGTTAGTATACAAGTATAGGGTTACCTATGAGTTTGGCGAACGGACTCCTGGACCCTTGGAGTTTGGAGTGGCATCCGACCGGTTGTATATTATATATTTTTATATAAATATCTTGCTGTTGAAAGTGCATTTTTGTGTAACTTATTGAAAAGGTCTGTTGTGTAGGACATACGCATGAGTTAGTATACAAGTATAGGGTTACCTATGAGTTTGGCGAACGGACTCCTGGACCCTTGGAGTTTGGAGTGGCATCCGACCGGTTATATATTATATATTTTTATATAAATATCTTGCTGTTGAAAGTGTATTTTTTGTTCATCACTTAACTTTTAAAATTTTGTGAGACGTCTACTCTGAAGTACCTACCCAATGGCTACCCACTAGGTGGAGAGAAGGTGGATATGGTGTAGAGAGTACCGGAGTAGACACGCCGCTATCACGTAGCTACCCCACAGTTACTACGACGCCATTTTGATGGTGGACGAAATGAGGGCTTTATACACGTGTTCTCTGTTTAGCATTTTTCGGTAGTTTTTAGGAAACTCATTACAAAATTTGAATAGGGCACATTTGATAAAAATGCAAATATATGCCAGAAATATCTAAAAAATGAGCCATTTACCATGAGAAATAACCGTGTATATGCGCTGAGAGCCAGTGTAACTGGACCACGTATAGCATACCGCACCGGTGCAGACAGCAACTGTGTGGACACTATCCGCCTATGCGGCAAAAACACGGAATCCTGGCCGGCGAGTGTACGTCTAGTGGGTAAATTGTAGGAGGTAGCTGTGTGGGAACTACCTTGAAGAAATTGGCTGTGTACATCAAGCTTGTGAGTGGGATACAAAACGAAAAAAAAACCTGCATGTGTGTTTTATTACCGCCCAATCATGCTCTTTGAGTAAGAGCATAAAAAGTTATTTCAGAGCCATTTATCTTGCAGAGTAGGTCAATAGGTTGCAAAGAATACAAAAGAATCACTTTCAGATATATCTGAAATGTTTTACGTAAGGTGCATTGCATAAGGTGTATTGTATTCTTCACATGCTTGGATGATCTAGTGGACAAACAAACAAATTCAACATACTAATGTACCTTCTTTGAAAACCCCTATCAGATTCAAAGTTTGAACTCACCCAGTTCTCTGTTCATGGAAACAACAAACGTAGTCACCGTGAACAAAAAACAAACGCCAAAATGCTTCTGTATCCATCCTGCATAGATAAAATAAATTAAAAACAAAAGAGGAGTGTCGGTAAAAGCAGGCGAGAACACACATGATGTGAGAGGTACAACAAGGAAATACCGTGTCTAAATGCTTTAAGTAAAACAGTGCAGTCAGGGCCGTTTTCCAGGACCATTTTCACTGGTGTGGTTGGTGGTTGGTTGCATGGTGGTGGGGTGGGGTTTGGGATGCCGGCAAAACTGTCCATTTGTCGAAACAGTTTTAAAAATGGGGCAACACAATTTTTTTTTACCGTCCAGTTCGAAAATATGAAGAGCGAGGCAGGTGGAACACCACTTGTACTTGTTGGCAAACACACTTCTACTTTTTTCCCTACATATTTGCAAATTTTGGTATAGAGATGGGTCTTTTAAAATTATCTGAAATGTATGGCAAATTAGGACATTAATCAGTGTGGAGACTGTGCATTGTTCTCACCGACCCCTAGTGGCACCGGTAGTTTTTGACACCACCCATGCCCATGCGGGAGCAGGTCTTTCCCTCCACTAACCTCAAAGGGCAGCTATTATTTTTTTCTGATCTTTTTTTTGACTTAGAATTTTTACCCTTAACTAAAAAACAATGAAAAATCTTATATATTTTAAAAAGAAACCACTGCGAGATTCGAAGCCGAGAACAGGTATCATGAAGTCAGTATGATCTAACCACAAAGGGGGGGGGGGGTAACCAGGGAGATTGGTGTGCCAGATTTGCAATTTTTAATCCTTGATAACATTACGGAATAATCGCTACTGCTTGTTCAGCACTCAATATATATGAATAGCTCCGCTCTGGAACGGTTGCCACAAAACCTAGATCAGCGAATGATCCTGTGGTGGTCAAAATATCACACTTCCCCCAGTGCATATACAAATTAAAGTTGAGTGTATGACCAAATTAAAGGTGCAACGAGAGATTTTGAGGCCACCCAAATATTGTGTCACTAATAGAATTGATAGATTAGACACTCAATAGATTTCTTACCTTGTGTTGGCTACAGACACATGTCTTAAAAAGAGAAAAAAGTGATGATTCTGATTTGCTTATATTCAATTCAAGATAAAACATAGGCTGGAATTTGTGAAGCGGGGGTGGGGATTGAGAGACGCTATGCGATGTCATTAGGTGAATAATAGAAAACTATTAGTTTTTGTAATGGTATGATTTAGTGGTGGATATTTAGTACTGGAGTTATTAACGAAAATTATGAATGGCTTTTCAACTTGCCAGACGTCATGAATATTCATGAGCGCGTGCAGATCGTGTGAGGGAACCGACCAATCACACGGGCATCTGTCCATACGGGTTTAGCTAGCGCGGACCTTTGCGCGCCCTGTCATTTTCGCAAACCCACAGGTACATGTTTCTGGTACCTGAGTAGATGTTCATTAGCTTGAGAGTTATTGGCGAAATCACCAGGTACACGTCACAGATAGGGTCGGACATTAGATTGAGTTGTAGTGCTGGATGGTAATAAAGTTAGCGGAAGTTTAAAGGTTGTCTGACAGTGCTTCCTTATCCGTGGAGAACGCGGATTTGTGTCCTCCGCAACTTACCCATGCTATAATTAAGATCCATATAGGAGGTGGCCGGTCCCAAAACATATTCAAAATACAAAGGGGCACCCCTCTACAAAATTGGTTTTTGTCAGAAGTGGGGATCTCAATTTTGTAGAGGAGGTGGCAAAGGTTATTGGATATAAGTGTGGAAGATGGCGGAAGGGGGTGTTCGGCGGAGGGGAAAGAGGCAGAGAGAGGATATGTGGTTTATGAAAGACCCAGGATGGATTAGAGGGGGCCGGGCCCTAAGGCGTGGCGGAGAGAGAATTGGTTGATGAATAGTCATGATGTGAAAGCGAGCAGAGGGAGATCGAAGCATGGAATGAAAAGTGATGGAAGAGGTTGTAAAGTGAAAGGTGCTAAACCCAGAGGGCCGAAAGCGCAGATGTGGTGGGCAGAAAAATGAAAATTGGTACAAGAGGCGTGAATACGACCGATGTCTGTTGACTGCAGGGGCAGAATTTGTGGAGATGATTAGTCCGCAGGAGTTCTGTGTCGGAGGAAGATGTGTGAGCGGTTCCAAAGGCAGGGAGTTTTGTTTGTCCAGAGGGGGATGTTACTTGTAGTGAAGGGTATGAGGAAAAGCAAGAGAGGAAGAGAGAAGAAGTTGGAGAAGGGAGTAGCCAAGGATGGCTCCCAGAGAAGTGACTGCTGTGGTTGTTAGACCTAAACAGCATGCGAGTAGGAGAGAGGATAGCATGGCTGTCCCTGATTGGAAAGAAGGAAAAGAGGCGTCAGAGACTGGAAGAGGTAGATGAAATTTAGAAATAGAAGAGCGGAAATGGCGCGAAGGTTCTGCAGCAGCGGAGAGGAGAAAGTAAGGAAGCTGAGCGAATGAGGAGAGCAGGAGGAGGCGGTAGGGGAGTGGAAGTAAAAAAGATTGGAGGATGGAATGTGGTTGAGGGCAGGCAAACGAACAGAGAGAGATGCATAAGAGAAAGAGGATATAGGAAACCGGAAGGGAGTGAGGACAGGAAAAGGCAGAGGAATGGAAAGCAATGGTAAAAGGGATATGCATAATTCGGGAAAGGGGAACGACAGTGTCAGGGAGAAAAAAGGAGCAGTTCCAGAGACCACAAAAGGCTTTCTGGGGATTGTTGCACGCGATTTCAGAAAGACAGTCCGAACAGCGATATCCTGAGGAGTGTCGCTCTGATTCCGCGAACAAGTAGTGGGTTATACTCCAAATATGGGAGGATATAGACCTAGGGGACTGTAGTCGAGATCTTGGTTCAAGTCTCTCAGGTTAGAGATGCGAGATGGGTGTGAGCCATACTATCAGAGATAATCTTGATCGCTGCGTGTACCGATTCTTCTTCCCCTACTCGCAGACGAAAGCGGGCGGCGAGCTATGCAAGTGATATGGAGGTGATTATTCAAGGGCAAAGGTCATGTGCTGATACTGTGACCCGGATTTAATCAACCACCACTATGTGGAGAGAAAAGGCGGGTGAGAAATTGCAGGATGAGTTTGAACGAAGGGGTACCCGTAGAAAACAAGGAAAGAGAGAAAGAGGAATTGAGTTGATGGCAGGGATATGAAGGACTTCTTTTTCACATTTTGAAGCTTTTAGAGATTACAACGAGTGGACGGACGAGGAGGGCGACCTGTCAGTTTGTTTTATGTGTGTCAAGGGCTTGCCCTATCCGTGCTCAGTGCGAATGATGTTCGTCCAAAGAGTTTAAGTATGCGGAGTAGTCAGCGTGATGTGGAAAGAGTTTGGTCCAAGGGAATGCTCTGAGAATTACTTTCGGGAACTATCATGTCGTAAACAGAAGCCGGGAGGGATGAGAGTTTGTTACGCCCTTGGACTCGATATCAAAGAAGTTGACAGCGTTGCTTACCCCAAGACTGAAAAAGAAGGAAAGAGACCAGAATCCGCCAAGGGAATATTACAAACAAGCAAAGCCGTGCGGATCTCGGAAGGATCGGTTTTTCGTGCCAGACCGGAAACACTTGAAGAAGCCATTTTGAAGCCCAGGCCGTTGATTCATTCTATCGGTCGGAGAGGATGCGGGGCGGGCAAATACGTTCGATATGCAAGGGCGTCGACACGCACCTACAGGAGCTTCCCGAAGGAGAAGGTGGGAAAGAAGAGTTAGAGACTCGAGAGTAAATACCAGGTTGAAAAAGTGAGATTGATTCCGAAGAAGGTGAACGAGCTAGAAGCTCGAGTGAATGCCAATTTAGCAAAGATAGAGAAGTTAGTAGAACGGTCAGTGCAGCAGGACCGTGTGGACCAGGAACCGAAACACCACTCGGAGGTCCCCAAGGCAGCGGACAGTAGGCCCGTCGCAGAGTCCTCCCAATGTGAAACGAGCGCGGCAGAGGAGATCAGAAATGTCTACCAGAGTTGCAAACAAACTGGTCATATGTGGCGAGACTGCCAGGCGAAGCGATGTTATCATTGGATGCAGACAGGTCAATTTCGCGATGGCGAGGAGACTCAGACATTCAGGATGTCGGTGTCTGAAAACTGTAATGGGAAGGTCACTTTGCCAGGAATTGTTGTGTTGATCGGGGAAAACGGAAAAGGAAAAGGAAGCGGGCCAACCAAGCGGCCCATGGGGAGGCCGGCAGCACCGGGGGCCCAGAGTAGAGGAGGCGGAAGCCGATTTTATAGTTAAGCTACATAAATTGATATTTAGGGGTCTGGGAGGGGAAATGTTTGTAATACTTCGGTTACTAGACTGCATGTGCCCGTTCGTGACAATACAAGGTGAGGAGATTTCGTTCTATTAGACACAGGAGCTTCTAACACTATCCTAACTCGGGAGAGCAATATCTTCATCCCGCCGGATAGGCGACCAGAATTAGCAACTAATAAAGTACAATTGCTTTTCAAGGCTGATGGGGGTCAAGTGAAGGTGTGTGGAGAGTGGGATATTGTGGATATCGCAGGGTGTGGTTTCTGCATTATCTTGCCGGTTGTGGTGGCAGAAGTCGAGAGAGGTCTGTTGGGGTGTTGGGAGGATTTCTTGTTAAGGTCGGGAGCGGTCCTAAATCTTAGCCAATTGCAGATACAGGTGGGAAAATGTGGATACGTGTGTAACAGAGGAAAACGAAGCGTTCTGTTCTCGAGTCGTAACTACTACCGACATGAGGACACCTGGGGGCATGGCGTGGTAATGTCAGCATTTGTAACTGGGATAGCTTGCGGTAATTCACAGGCCTAGTGAACCACTGAAAAGGATAAATTCTCTGCAAATAATGGACTGCCTCTAGTTGCTTAGGACTATGGTGTAGACTGATGATACTGTATGATCCCCGGGTTACTGGTAACAAATGGGGGTGATAAAGCCTAGGGATGTGAAGCAAGGGAAGGCTCTAGCGAAGCTCTTTATTGGAGGAGAATGGCATTGTGCGAGCGATGATGGCCGAGGGCCGACAGGAAAGGGGACAAGTCATGAGGTCCCAGTGTTTCTAATGACGTTGGCAGAGTCCAATGGACATCTACAGTTGGACATGAGGACCGCGAACGAAAGGGGCAATCAGATTTGTGCGAATTACAAGATGTATTCTCCAGCGCGAATACGATATTGGCCACAGACGACCAGGGTAAAACACAGCATAGACACACGGCCAACTCTCGACCATTCCGTCAACCATTGACGGCGTTCGTCGCCGCAGCAAAGGGAAGAGGTGGAGAGACAAGTGAAAGAACTACTCGATTAAAGGGTAATCCAGCCATCGATTGGCCCATGGTCCGAGTCCTATGTGTTGGTAGCCAAGAAGGATGGGCTAAGCGCCTGTGCTTTGATATAGAAAACTTAATGAGGGTACCGAAAAGGACGCCTACCCGTTGCCTCGGATAGATGACTCTTTAGATGCGCTAGGGGAGCCAAAATACTTTTCTACCTTAGACCTGGCATCCGGGGGTATTGGAGGTCGAGTGGATGCTGACGCTAGAGAAAAGTCCGCCTTCTCGACCAAAAAAAAAACGAGCGGGTGTATGCATGGAACGTGCTGCCTTTCGGTTATGTAATGCCCATCCATTGAAAGAATGATGGATAGAGTGTTGGCAGGATGCGTTGGGAAAACGTTGTGGGTCTATTTAGACGATGTGATCGTATTTCGGTAAGACTGTGCAGGAGTCAATTGAGATGATGGAAGCGGTTTCGGCTCAGGTTTCCGGGTGGTTGCAGGGCTGAAATTGAATTAAAGCCATCGAAAATGTTACTTGTTCCAAAAAGACGTACAACTTTTTGGGCACTGTAGTGTCAGAAGAGGGCATCTCAAGGACCCGGCCAAGATAGAAGTTGTACGAGATTGGCCTATCCGAAAGACGCGTACCCAGGTGAGGAGGTCCTAGGACTAGCGTGCTATTACCGGCCGTTATTCAAGGGATTCTCAGAGATAGCAGCTCCGGTACACCGGGCTAAACTGAGAAGGAAACGCCTTTCGAGTGGACCAGACAGTGCGATGATTCGTTCTGTAAGTTGAAGGATGCTTTAACTGATGCCCCATTTAGGATATCCGGAGAGATGAGGGGTCTGTTCATATGGATACTGGTGCTAGCAGTTCAGCGATTGGTGGAGTGTTTTCTCAGGTGCAAGATGGAGAGGAGAGGGTGATTGCCTACGGCAGTAAGTTCTTACAGGGCCGGAGAGGAATTACTTGAGTGACTAGAAGGGAACTTCTTGGCCATCGTGGTTGTTTATCAAGAAGTACAAGCACTACTTGGGAAGGGAGGCCGTGTCAAAGTCAGGACGTATATCAGGGTCGTTGCGGTGGTGTGTGCAATTCAACAAACCCCGACGGACAGCTAGCAAGGGGGTTAGAGGTGTGTCAGCTTTTCAACATTGACTTCGAGTACCGCCAAGGACAGCGACACCAGAATGCCGAGGCCTGGACGAATACCTGCAAACAATGTGGTCGAATGGAAGCTAAGAATGCTCAGAAGGGGGAAGATTGGGAAACAGGGGAATCAGGAGGAGGGTCCTCCAGAACTGGAGCTCGGACAGTTGGCAAAAGCGTGTGGAACGGAAGAAACCCTTTGCGATGAGTCATCTAGCGAGGGTTTTTGGTTAGCTCTGGAGATAGCGTTGGAAATCGGATGTCACGAACGGAGGAATGAGCCAAGAGCGAAGGTTGTGGGTGGGTTGTGTGGTGCCGACGTTGTGAAGAACGCCTCAGTGGCCAGCATTTGCACAAGCTGCCCCGCCCCAGGATGCAAGTTGACCCCGACATACGGGCCCGTTAGGAGGAGCTGGACAAGGGGAAAGCTGGGAGGGACGAACCAAAGCATAGTTCACATTGCTAACTCATAGGTGCAGAACCTGAGTCACATTGGGAATGATAATGGAACGCGCAGTTTGCTGACGAAAACGAGGACTCCCTGTTAAAGAAAAAGGAGGCAGGTGATGAAGAGCGCCACCTTGGACTAGTATATTAGCATTGTCGTTCTCCATACTTGAAGAACGTACTGGGGTCAGTGGGGTGTGCTAGCAGTGAAAGAAGGGGTGTTCGTGAAAAAAGTGGGAGGGGAGAGTGATGACGGCAAGATTGTAAAGTGGTGTGTAGTGGCCCGCCAGAGGACAATGAGGGAAACGATCTTGGATGTGAACGCATGGTCAAAACCTCAGGAACTTGGGAAGAGACAAAGACGCTGCCCAAAGTGCGTGAACGGTATTATTGGGCGGGGATTAAACTCTGATGAGTGTTCGAGCCTATCTCCGCAAGTGTTGTAAGTGTGCACAAAGAAAAAGGGTCCACAACGTAAACATCGAGCTCCACTACAGCAGTGTCAGTACCGGGTTGGTAGGAGCTCCTTGAGCGGTAGCAATTGAGTGCTTGGGCACTGACTGAAAATACTAAAGTAATCAATATATTATGTGTCGGAGACTACTGGACAAAGTGGGTGGAAGCCTATGCAATTGTAGATCAGCAGGCAGAGACTGTGGCCGCAAAGTAAGTGGATGTGAGTTTGGTGGCAGGTTCGGTGGGGTTCCCTTGGAGTTGCATTCTGATCAAAGGCGGACGGAACTTCGATATCAGCGTGTTCCAGGAAATGTGCAGATTGCTGGGTATTGCAAAGACGCGCACAACACCTTTTAACCAAATCTTATGGAATGGTAGAGCGGTACAACAGAACGATTGTGAACGCTGGTCTCACTGATGATACACCGCACCAAGGGCAGAAAGATTATGACCAATACCTACCGTACGTCGGACTGTTAACGGGCTAGCGTTCAAGCATTACGGGCGAGAGCCCGAACATGATGATGTTAGGGAGGGGTTAACCTCCCGATAGACTTGATGTGTGGGGCAGACCTTCATGAGAAGGAATGCGAGACGGACTATGCGGATGAGTTGATGTGCGGGGGGGGAACGGATACGGGCAATCCACGAACGTGCCCGTTACGCTGGGAGATAACCTCAAGGCGACAGAAACGAAATTATGATCGCTCGAAACATTGGCCCGGCGTACAAGCATGGGCAGTTTGTGTGGCTGTATGACTCGCAAAGGGCCCAAGTTTCCAAAGAAGTTGTCTCTCCCGGGCAAGGCCGTATTTGATTCGTTTTACGTGCTATCTGATGTGACGTTCAGAATCCCAGAAGAAGACGAATCGAGGTAAACCCAAGGTGGTCAGCCGACAGGCTTGATGACGAAAACTCTTATGAGGGGCTGAGCTAGTTCGTTGAAATACAAGGCACCAGGGGCTGTGAGTGAAATTGGCCTGAAGTCAGTGGCGAGGATGGGGGAGAGGGGACAGAGATTAGAGCACTCGGACAGTTCCGTGGGGCACTTGGGACCTGAAGATATAGCTGGTTTTCGGAGAAGAAAGGACCCCAGAGCATTGCTCAGTGATCAAGAGGAAAGAATTCCGTTTGTAACGAGCTTGGTGGCAAGGGCAGCCCTCTGGATCAGCAAGAATTGAAAAGAAGGAAATAAACGGCCGGTGAGGATGCTGGCGCTCCGAAGGGGACAGGAGAACTGAGACTGATGATGCGCACGGGGGCAAAGATGAGAAACTTGAAGATCGGGGCAATGTGCTAAGGAAGACACCAGGCAAGATGGTGGAGGAGAACCAGAAGAGAAAACCAAAAGGTGGGGGAGGGGAAGAATGTTATCGCAGAAGCCAAAGAAAGAGCGGAGGCCCGCGCGATATCGATAATAGGCGTAGTGCGACTATTGTAATGTTATAGAGCCAACATGGGTTGAGGGAATAGGTGTGAACTATTAGATTGCGTTTAGTTAGGGGTTTTTCTCTTCTCTTTCTCAGTTATTGTATGTGTTGTTGGAAGAGTTTGGAGGAATATCAGTAATAGTGTATACTACATTCATTTTTTGTCTAGGGAATAATGGAGGAAACCGATTGTACGTCGATCCACATGGGAGGATAGAAAAGAGAAAGTGGTGGGCCGTGAATTTGATCGATTTTAAAGATTTGCAATGTAAAAAAATGAAAGAGAAAGAAGCTGAAAATAAGTACAGAAGTGTGCAGAAGAAGTTACAGAAGCGGTTTAGGACAGGCGAGAAAGAAAAGATTGGCGAGACAAGCGAGTTGGAAGATTGCGGGCTGAGGGAAAAGACGAGGTTTTGAGCGGGAAAGGAGGAATGCTAGAAGAGATGAAAAGGATGGCGATGAAATGGGAGAAGGGGGCAGGAGGAAAAGAGAACATTGTGGCTACGCGACCCGAGGCCGGAGTCAGAGAGCGGAAGGAATGCCAGGTTTAGAAGAAAAAATGGGGACAAGAGGATAAGCGTACCGAAGGAGAATGAACTGGATATGGAAAGGAAAGGAAGAGGAAAGCGAGAGGAAGAAGGTGGGGAGAACGAGAGCAGTCGAGAAGAAGTTAGAGAGAGGACGGAATGTCAGAAAAGAGCAGAAGAGGAGAGAAGCGAGAGTGAAGCATTGGTAGAAAAAGGAAAGAAGAGAGAAGAGAAAAAGAAAATAGCAAAGGAAACCAACCAGAACATGAGAGGTTGGAAAGGGTGAAGCGGAAAAGATATGAGGCGTAACGAAGGGGGAAAGAAAGGGAAAAGAGAAGGAAAGAAGCGAAACAATATGTTACATTGTCTGACATACCCAAACAAAATAATAGAGAGGAGAATTCCATTTTTATGATATTAAGTAGTTCGTAGTACGAATCTAAATAGGACCCGAGTGACAGACGGGATATTTAAAATGCAGTTTTGTTACATCGAATTTTAAAATGGTCGAGGGGATTCTGTGATTTATACATATCGAATTAAAATGGCGGAATTAGTAAGAGGAGGTTGTTGCTTTTTAAATTATATAATCATCGGAATCAAAATGGCGACAAGGGTGAAGGTGAGGTGATTGGTAATTTGTAAAAATTAAATCAAAATGACGACACGAGTGAGAGGAGATGATTTTAAAAATTATGTACATAGGTCGAATCAAAATGGCGACTGGAGCTAGAGGCCAAACGTGATTTAGGAGATCTACAATCAGTGCTAAAAAGTTATCTGCGAAGTGAGGAATCATGAAGGGTCGAAGACAATAAGCGACACGAGAATGAAGCGTTCATTCCGAAATTTTATACATTATCGGGTCAAAAAAATGTGATATGAGTTTTAAAGGAAGTTTTTTTTACCCAGATGTATTTTTACATAAAAGAAAAACGGAAACGAAGGACAAGAGATGAGAAGTGTGGACTATCGTTATTGATAATTCTACGAATGATTAATGCAAATTGGCGACTCAGCGAAAGGAATTTTCCAACATGGGCGTGGTTTGGTGAAAGGTAAAACAAGTGGGTTGATGTGGGTGTTGGGGTTTGATGTTACGTAGACTTGTGCAGAGCCATCAAGTTGCTCGTGAGCCCGACGAAGTGGCTGGCTATAAAGAGATATGCGAAAGGACGTTGTCGTTTCGCAAGGACAGAGGGAGATATATGCGCCCAGCGCCATCGAAGTTAGCACTCCTAGGAAGGGAAACAGACGCTCAACTGACGTCGGTCACATCTAACCCCATGCATCGAGGGATAGTATGGATCGGTCTAACTACCTAGTTATTCGTCACAGGAAGGATGTCAAAGAAACGATGGAGTCATCAACAACGGAACGCATATTAAATTCCAAGTAGGGGTAGAAGGTTAGCAACTGGGAGTGTTCCCAATCACGCTTTAGCCGACGCGTGGTGGCGGGGACGGCACACTCTGGGAGGGGGGCTGTGAAGCGGGAAGGGAATTGTGAGCGCTATGCGATGTCCGTAGTGTTTAATAATAGAAATAAATATTAGTTTTGTATGGTATGATTTAGTGGTGGATATTTAGTACTGAGTTCCTATAACGAAATCTGAATGGGTTTTCAACTTGCAAGCCGTCATGAATATTCATGAGCGACGTGCAGATCGTGTGATCGGGAGGCCCGGACCAATCACACGGGGCATATCTGCCCATGCGTGTGTAGCTAGCGCGGACCTTCCTTTGCGCGTCCGTTGTATTTTCGCAAAACCACCAGGTACATGTCGAAGATAATCGTAGATGAATCTTCTACGACCGACCAGGAACACGTCCCAGATAGTGTCAGACATAGAATGAGTGTACATTTTGTAGTGTTGGATGTTAATAAAGTATAGCCTGAAGTTTAAAACTTGTGTCATACAGTGCTTCCTTATCCGTGGAGAAAGCGGAGTTCTGGCCTCCCCCAACTTACCCGTGCCTCGTGCTATAATTTAGATCATATATTTTTATTTGGAGGTGGCGCCCCAAACATATTCAAATACAAAGGGTCGCCCGCTACATTTGTATTTGCTCTATACGAAATTAGAAATTTCAAAATTTTTGTACTAAAGAAGACACATTTCTCAGCTAATCCTTTCAGATGGGGATATTTTTGATGGAAAGTTCTACATCAGGGCAAAAAATCCGTACTTGGATTTTTAAAGGGACACCTGATATTGTGAAATCTTTTGTTACACCTTTAACGACGTATTATGAATTTATAGGTGTTATGTAAAATTAGTCATGTCCAATCAAAATGACAAATTATGAATGCATTAGTTGTCATTTAGTTCGTAGTACTAAAAATGACAAATTAACGACAATTTGGTCATTCATGATTTGTCATGTAAATTTTTAAAAAGTGAACAATAAGTCCTGAAAATATCTGTAATGATAAAAAAATCATGATATAAAAATGTTCAATTTATAAATATACAACAAAATATTGAAAATATTTAACTTTATTTTAGTGAATGCATCAAAAAAGCTTTGGCCAAGATTCATTTATTAATTTGTCACTTTTCGTGACAACTAATGTTTTCAGTGAGAGTTATAAGAGATTATTTAGGACTAAGGTGAGAAAAGTAAGGAATCTGTGTTCACACATTCCAATGGATTTACACAGTTATACAAGTTAACCTTGCATTTGTGTCGGGGTGTGAACGAATGTCCGACGCATGGAATTCAATGCGTATTCACGATACATTATTATATAACAAATAAAACAAGATATTGGATTTCTAAAAAAAATGTTAATGGCAAATGGACATAAAAAACGGCAAGATTTCCATAAGTGTCTATCTGTTCAAAGTTCCTACATGTATTTTTTTTTAAAAGTCTTGCACAAGGTTAGTGTGGTATTTACAGTGTAAGGCCATAAATCAAAAATAATGGTTCCTGTAAATTTTGAAGATGTGTACATATGGAACTCTTTCTCAAAAAAACCAACAAAAACATAAAAACATTAACCCTATCTGTCAGGCTTACACTACGAAACAACAGGTCATGATCAGCACAAATAACTTTCATGTTAATTGCGCCTTGTCTATAATTAGTGCAAATGCCATGGAAATCCGCCCATGGAAACCGCAGATATGAGAGATAAATTAAAAGCGATTGGTCCCCCATTCCAATGGGGACAATTCACACGTTAGTTGTTTTGACTTAAAGCATCAGATAGTAATTTAGTGGCTAAAAGCATGTGTCGGCTATGTAATTTTTAGTTGCCCAAAAAAAGATACTTGATTGTTATATTCAAAAAAAATTTGTTTACAAGTTTGAAAGATTGGGGGGGGAGTTAGTTTGAAAACAAAAAGGCATATGACAAAGGTTTAATCGTGTTGATCATCACTGTTTTACGGAAGTGTAAGCCCAGCAGAAAGCATTATGTTTTCATTGTTTTTATGCTAATTGCCATTAATAGATAAATAGATTTAACTCAAAATATGGGCATTTTTGTTAATATAAATAGAGTATCGTGAACACAGCATTGCATTCAAGGCGTTCAGGACATTGTTCACCGATACCGAATGGTTCCATTGTGTTTATGTGTAATCCTACTGGGAATACGTGAAAAATAGATAGCCTTTAATAATTCTTATATCTCTGGATGCTTGCTAGGGCGGATGCATGACATTGCATGATTATACATATGTGTAAAATGAATATACCCCGTGAAGATGAAAATATTCAGATTAAAGTAGGTCGTGTGAGAAATTGAAGTATATGGTTTGCACAACTTTCATTGGACACCCTATATGGTGTCCCAATGGAAAATATACGCAAATTGGTTTGTTTAAAAATAGAGGCTATGTGATTCATTTTGGTTTGGTTTTATCAAAAACCACTCATTTAGCAGTTTGGTACCTAAACATTTCTTCCATACAAGTCCGGATATGGCCGAAATAGTTTTGGCAACAATTTTTTCAATAGCCATGTTAAGTTGTACCGTGGAAGTCTGCATAGGCGACATGGTTTATAGCTTAATTAGTGTACTTATGATACATGAACATTGAATGTATTTCAAATTATGCTCAAACTATACGAAACTAGCGACCATTTTGGATTTATGCAAACTTAGTTTTAAATTAAAATGTTAATTCTTTGCGTGTTGGTGTTGTTCATTATAAAACACCTCATGTTATAGCATTTTGCTGCTCGAAAATAGTTATGAAGAAAAAGTTAATGGCGGCCATTTTGTGATGCAAAATTAGCAGGATGTAGCCACTTCTTTGGAATGTCTTTCATGAAAAAATATTGATAGATGGTTGTTTTTGAACAAGTGCTGGACCAAACAACATATCTGACACAAGGACAATATGCTTAAATATATTTCGTGGCTGGATTGCTCTTCATTGAATTTCAATTTAAAGGACATCTTGGTTATAAAGCAGTAGATTTAGCTAATAAAAAATACATAGCTCGCCGGTCATTTCCGGAACGGATATGTGAAAACAAATTTGGATGTTTGTACAAGGTGAGACAACGTTTGTAAACAGCTGAACATTTCAGTCGCAAAAGGATTGAATCGCTTGTGAATCACTCCCAAGATGAGTGGATTTTAAAAGGGTAAATTTTCTACTCAAGAATCACTCCAAAAAGAGCCATTTACACTCGTTTGAGGAGTTAAACGAAGGACAACACGAAAATGAGTGGAAAATCACTCTTTTTTGGAAGTACCTTCTCTTTTTTTGAGTAGAAATTTGCCTCTTTTAAAGTACAGAACCACTCATTTGGAGTGGTAGTGGTTACAAAGCGTGTCATCCTTGGGGCTTGTGGAAATGTTTACTCGTGTAGTTTAGAGAGTAGTGCTAGTCTAGTTCAGTAAATGACATGATGTCTTTAACACTTAAAGGTGCAACCGAGAGATTTCAAGTCATCTATATTTTCTGGATATTTAATTATTTCATATGGATTGGACACTCAATTAGATTCACTACCTTTTATTTGGCCTG
The DNA here is from genome assembly GCA_023653785.1 of Ophioderma brevispina. NCBI lineage: Eukaryota > Metazoa > Echinodermata > Ophiuroidea > Amphilepidida > Ophiodermatidae > Ophioderma > Ophioderma brevispina. The sequence goes on from JAMKCH010003672.1 coordinate 30,031, forward strand.
CAGAAAACTTAAAATGCAAACAAAAGGCGATTCTGCTATAGCTTATATTTCAATAGAAAACATAGGGCTGAATTTCGTATTTGATCCAATACGAAAGTAGAAAGTCCCAATTTTTGTACCAAAGAAACCGTTCTGAGCTTAATCATTTAAGATGGGGATATTTTGATAGAAAGCTTTAGACAAGTGCAGAATCAGGAATTTCACAGTTGTCTTCGGGACCACCTGTTATTGGAAATCTCTCATTGCACTTTCACCTGCATAAGGGGTTGCACTTCGATAGTCCATAACGGGGGGGGGGGGGGGGGGGGGGGGGCTTAGGGACCAACCCTAATTAACCACTTCCTAAAGGATTGTGTAGTGGCAGGTGTGTTGGCTTGGAATCTGGCGGTTGAGTAGCACTTAAGCAGATTTTTTCCAGTTTTGTGTAGAAATTGCTACAAAGTTCAACTTAAGAAATGTTTCAACATTAGAAATTTACTAGACGCCAATGCGTATTTTATTGTGTCTATAATATACAACAGAATCTATTCAATAAGTAGATTAGTTAAGTGCAATCGAAAGGGAGGAGAGAGGGAGAGAAGAATGTGAGTATATTCTTACCTGAGTCAATGTTTTAGTCGAATCCACATGTGAACTGAAGACTGAATACGAAATCAAACCTGAGGCCTCTCTCTAGGATGGTAGTCCTTTTATCCATATGAATAAAACATTGATTGATACTGAACGTTTCCGCTGGGTGCCTTTTATACCGGCGCCTTGTTGGTCAACCTAACCACTATACCAGCCATGGATTGCCTATATAACAAGTTGCAAAACCTGCGCTAAGAACAAACCGGATTACTTGTCCGAATTGTTTCCGATTTCGATCACTGGCATATATATCAGCACCTATTGTTTGTTATCAATAATGTTCTTTCCAAAGTCATGAGAATAATTATGTCAATTTGTCTGCAGAACTCAATGCATGCAATGTAATTAAATAGAAAATCATTTATTATGTTAATTGTGAAATTTGTATTTTTGGTCACGCACACTTTTCATGTGATATAATGACAACAAAGTGCTTTCGAGTCCAGTTGGCCTTTAATAGTAAAAACATCTGGTTACATAATCTGGTTAAATAAATGGAGTATTAATCAGACCGCTTAGATATTTACTTCTAAAGCCGACACGTGTTTTGCATGAGACACCTTTTTAACCTTAAAACATTTTACACTTTTTTACTTAAAGACGCTATCAGTGATCTATCCAAATGAGTCACAATATTTGAAATTTGCAGGAATTTGCTTGCGCTTAAAAGTGAAGAAAAAGTCTGTAGTATTCTTATAAGTTGTCTTTTCCAACTCAGAAATTGACAGAAAAGGCAGATATGAATCGCCATTCAGTTATGTGTAATAATAAGTGTCCGTACGGAGAGTAATTACTAAAATATTTGATTTTGTCCGCATTATGTTGCTCTTGGTCTTATTACTTGTAGAGTATGTTAGGATACCTATACTTGTTACAAACATGCAAAAATCTGATTTGATTTTTAAAAAATTATATAGCAAATCACTGATAGTACCTTTAATAAAACATAGCAATACGTCTGCAGTGAACAGCCTTATATAGTCAGGTTCACTATGTTCAAATGTCCCTATTTGTGGCTTTTTATGGAGATTTGCCACTTTTTGCATTTTCTTACGTTTAGCTGTGCAGCAGGAAAAAGAAATCAATGTTTGCATTTTTTACAGTGAGTATACAGCGGCATCTTGATTTCAAAATGGCCGCCATTTGAACTATTATATGCTAATCATTTTAAGAACATCGAAAGGTAATCCAACAATTAACCTATCTTTGGAGGATTGCCGTGCTCAATGCCACAACATTAGGATCATGGGCTGTTGGCGGCATTTGAAATTCAAAATGCCCGCCAAGCGAAGTGTTTTTTGTCATATCTTTGAAAAACTGTAGACATGATTATGGCATCTACTACTCGTTTCAGGTTCAGGGAATACATTAAGGACATTTATAACAACGATGAACCATATGGTTGTGGAAGCCATCTTGAATTCAAAATGCCGCCAAGGGGAAGCCAGTTTTTGCCCAAAATTACGGTCTCTCCTACAAGTAATTCATTATTCTAGTGTCTATACCCCAAGGCTATACCTATGTTTCAGGGTACAGGAATCAATAACAGTTGTTAAACAACAACGGATTCAGTGGACGTGGCAGCATCTTGAATTTTGCCAAGGCTGCCAAAGTAAAAACCGTTTTGCCTATAAAATGTATGGCCAAAAACCACATTAATAGTGAAATAGTACAGGGCCCCCCCGCAAAAAATAATGAGGTTACAAGTCTGCAATGGTGTCTTTAAAAAGGCAGTAAGGCCTTGTATTGCCATTATCTGACACTGACACTTCGTTAACAGACTCACAATTCAAGATGGCGGCCGGTATGGCTGCATTCAAAGATCTTAAAAAGCTAGAAATTACTACAAAAGCTAGAAATTCTCTCTATATATTTAGTTATATCATAAATAAGTTTTGATAAAAAGGTAAATTTAAGTAATTTAAGTGACATTATGTCTTCAACTTGTATATTAGAGGTAATATCTGACGTTTTTGCTTTGTAAACATGCATGCTTAAAATTCAAGATGGCAGCCACAATGGCCACCTTCAAAGATCTCAAAAATATATCAAATTTTATACCCATCTGTAATATATTATTTAGCATATACCAGAAATTTACGATAAAAGTGTAAATGTACGAGATATGTCTCTAAGCATTACAAAGTCATACATGTATTTGGCTTTTTTATTTTGTTAAATATGCATAACTTGGAGATGGGGTCAATACATTACTAATATATGGTACTTAACCAGTTTTAAAGATCATGAAAGATGCACATATTTGCCGCCAAACAGACTTTCTAACAGTTTCTTATAGTCAAAGACAAATATCGTATGTCATACATTTGTATTTAATTTCATCAAAAATATATTACACATAATACTGCTATGGCAATGTATAAAAATATCATGAAGGTGGCCATACTGACATTTATTTTGAATTTTCAACATGTCTAACTTTTAAAAAAATCAAGATGTCATAAATAAGCTTTTAATGTTCAAAGCAATTTATATCATACTTTTAATAAACAATTTTATAGTATTTTGTGGACAAATAATATTATACGACAACCTATAAGTTCACACATCTTGCATTGTGGCCATTTGGCCGCCAACTTGGATTTTAAAGAGACATGAGGAGATTTCCAGAAAGAAGCGCCCCCAATTTTTTTCGACCCCGGTTTTTTTGCATATTTGGAATGCTTTCCAATGTATTAGATCACACCTGAAGTGAATAAGCCAAATACGCCGTCTTTATGTAATACTATGATGATTTAGTACTTTCTGTCGTGCACGACAGAAAGTCAAAGCACGGTGTTCTATGGTAGTATAGTCCCTGAAGAAGAAATACGTCATACTTCGTTGAAAAAATGGTTTATTGAGCTGATGTTTCACCAGACAGGCAGACTACATCTAGTGGTCGGACAACATATCCAAAATCCCCATGAATCCCCTTTGGGGAAAAACTTTTATCCAAGATGGCCGCCAAAATAGCTGAAATTGCATATAACTTGATATTCTTGGCTTTCTTAAGTAGAGTGTTGATGAATTTAGTTAAATCTTAAATTTATCCATGTTTACCTTATGTTGAAATTCAAAATGGCCGCCATCATTAACTACTTGCGTTATCTCAACTCAGAACAGAAAAGAGGAATAGATAAAACAAGCAAATAAATATATCTAAATAATATATATATAAGGATATAAAAATGACTAAATATTATCAATGAATAATATAAATAAAAGTGAATAAATAATAGATATAAATAAATAAGAGAAATTGTGTAAAGGGACGGGTACAATAAGACGGAACCTGAATTATGGAATAAGAGAAGTCCTCTTGAGGCGTTTTCACACCCAAATGTTATTTCTCCCAATTTGTGGATCATCTTTATATATTTCTTTCACACTACATTTTCCATTTCTGGTACTGGTTGCAAAATAGAAATATGATGCTGGCCTATTGTTTCTTATGGACCTATTTTGGCAAGACGTCGTACGTGTAGCCTATAATTAATCATGAGTTTATGTGAACAGTAAACGAAAATGCATATACAGGGTGAGTAAAAAAAAACCATCCAGAGACCCTGATTTTGCCTTGTAAATAATACATATCTAACAAATGTTGGTCTCATCGGAAAGCTTATATCATTATCTTTATTTGCTGCAAAGATGATTCCATTCGGTTAAGTATAGGCGGAGCTCATTTTTTTTGATCAAGTAGTCAGCTTTTACCCCTATCAAGGTTCCAGTTGATGCACGGCGGTTTTAACTAGCAAAGATTCCCCAAACTGATGATAAGGGTATGTCTATGTTTATGTCAAATAAAGTGGTATCTCAAAGGTGTAAAAGCCAGTGAAAAGTTAGTTTAAGTTTTATAAGAAGCACTTTTTTCAAGATGTGGCATATTTTGGTCAGCAAATATAGACAATACTTTAAACCTCAAAAGGTTGTCACCGATGATTCATTCAACTCCTCCAGAAACTGATACATGTATCAAGTTAATTTATTTTTCAAATGATTGTTATGAGTGATGAGGACATAGAAATGTTAAGAGGGCATTGATGGTAAATTGTGACTGAATTTTGTGGGGTTAAATAGTGCCACATTCATTCTGCAGTCAATAAATAGTGCGATTTTCTTCTGGACACTGATTATACTTCGCTGAACTCCGTTCATTTTAATGTGAATCCGTGGACAGAGCGCAAAACAGACTACTTGATGCAATCGACTGTAGCTCGGTCTATACTCAACCGATGTGAATGATCTTTGCGGCAAATTAAAGATAATGAACTAAGCTTTCAGTTGATACCAAATATGTTAGATATATGTTACCTCAAAATTAAAAATGGCGAATACAATCAGGGTCAAGTTTTTTTTTACTCATCCTGTACTAAACTTTTAAGACCATTCTTTCGAATGAGTATTATATTGAGCGGCAGTTTTGGGAAATAGCATTCTGGTTAAAGCAATATTAGCACATTTTTTTGAAGAGCGCCCCCAATTTTTCAAAAAAATTGAGATTCTTACATGGTTGCATTGGTAACTGGCTAGTAAACTATACCTGTGAATGGTTAAGCTCGAAAATGTCTGTGTGTCACAAACGAAGGAATTTTGTATTATTATCGGGGATCCCCGATAATAATTCAACGGCTGCTGGAAACGGCCTTCCAATGTGAAAAAGCTGGGATATAGCGCCATGTACGTGTCTACGCTCGTCCATTAGTTGTTTTATTGGTTCCGACAAGTCAAGTTAGAGGTTATCTTCTCGAGGTGGCACTATTTCATCATGGACGGACATAAACGTAGCATTTCCAGCTCTGCCGTTAAGTCCAATCTGGGATCCCAATTCTAATTACAAAATCGCTTATTTTATGATAAATACGCATTTCTTAGCATTCTCGTTCGCAGGTATAGTTTCCTAGACAATTACCAACGTAACTGTGCCAAAATATCAACTTTTGAAAATTGGGGGCGCACTTCAAAAATGTGCTAATATTGCTTTAAGTTCAAATAACATAACACCCAAGTCATTCTTTCGAAAAGACTAAAGATGAACTAAAATTACCACTTTTTGGTAATTAGAACAGTCCCTTTTCGGGATTATTGCTTTTAAACAACCCTCCTATATATGCGACAGTTTCACCGAGCTTCCTTGCAGGAGACTGCAAAGGAAAGTATATGTCGGTGAGAAGATAATTATATGTAATGACAGCAAGTTGGCAGCCATTTTGGTGGCAATTTTGGATTTTTGAGTTAAGGAAAACATCAATGATTTAGATTTAAACAAAAACTGAATTCTTTGAACCTCAAAACATATTCAGAAACATGAGATATAGCTAATTATATAAAATGGCGGCCATTTTGGATTTTGGCGTGAAGGAAGTCATCGTTGATTTAGATTTGTACATAATTGGATTCTTTGACCCCCAAAACATATTCCAAAACACTAAAATCATCAACATCTACTTTAGAAGCTGAAATATGGCTAATTTGGCGGCCATCTTGGATAAAAAATTTTCCCCAAGGGGGATTTATGGGGATTTTGGATATGTTGTTGTATGATGCATTCTGCTTATCTGGTGCAAAAATCAGCTCAATAACAATTTGTTCCGGGTCAAAACCCCCAGGGACCACACTATGGGGACAATTACGATAGTCAGGCAAGTTCAAATCAAGGTTTGCTGTTTTCTTTTGTACTTGTTTGTCCAATAAACCTTCGGAACGTTCTTGTTAGGTCAACTACAATCGATCCAGTGCAATTTGAGAGAAATTCGTATTATAAAAAAAATCTCCTCCTGTTTAAGTACGTTAGCTAATTAAAAAAATATGAGTCTCTGCTGATGGTCAAAGACATATCTCACCATACTTTAATTTACACTTGTGTAGTTCTTGGATGATAGGTATATGGCAATTAGTTTTAAAGGTTCGGAAGGTGGCCATTAGAATGTGAGCATTTGAAAACAAAAATGACAGATATATTTCTATTAACCCTAAGCCCAAGGGGGGGGGGGGTTTTCCATAGAGTACCCAACATTTATTTATTTTTTGCGATTTCTCTGTTACGCAATCAAATTTTTAAGAGTTTTTTGCTAATGTCTGATTGATGAATACGCTTCTCCTGATTCTAAACCATTTCAATCCGCCCACAGCTTCATTCGAATAATTAGGTTGGGTCCCAGTAACCACCCCCTTGGGCACTAACGGAAGTGAAAAAATCAAGATTTTTCCTAATTAAAAATTAAAGTAATTAATCGTGGGAATTTATTATTTGCTTTAGAATATATACCTTAAGAGGCAATTAATTGATATTAATAATACTTAATCAAATAACCTTTTATATGCTGATAGCATCAATTTTATTTTGTCATGACGTGCTCTTACTGTGTAAGTCAATGGAACATAAGGTGATTTTGAATACAGGATGGTATACATTTGGCTAATTTTGCACTGATTATTTAATTGGTTCTTCTAGAGTAGATAAATGATCTTTTGGTTTCAAAACTTATTTGGATTTGCTGAGGATGGAATTGTGCGAACCACTCTTTTTGCGAAGTGACCATTTCAATTGGCCGTAGGTCAAAGGTCAAGTTCGGAGTTTCAATTTTTATTGTGGTATGTGGTTCTTACGTGACCCCATTTACTTGTGTTTAGTGTCATGATCAAACTCCCATGGGAAAGTGGTTATCTGGTTGGGTCCCTAGGAACCCCCCCTTGGTGGGGACTAAACGAAGTTTTTACTTGGGCACTTCAATGTGTAATAGGAAAGAACATATTTCTTTTCTGTATCGTCGTTGCACAAACTTTGCTGTAACTTTATGATGATAAACTAAATATCATATAATGACAATTCCGAAGTTTTTAGTTTGTTGAAGCTGCCTATTGGTGCCTTCGTGATAGACGATTTGCACGATCCCCATAATGCATCTCGTTTTTGTGCCCATTTCCAAGCCGGGACTTGTACCAGCCTCACTCGATAAAAACATACGGTGAGCGCTAATATTCATACTAGAAGATTACCTTATCTGTGCGTTGCACTGTATTTTTGTAATCGTCCGGCAGGCGACAAGTAGGGCACGGTTAATCGAAAATAACCAACCTTGTCGTAAATTTCAACTCAGTGGCCTCGGTTTTTTTTATTCCTTTGATATTCTTCTCTACATTTCTGTAAGATAACTTTACGTGAAAAGGTACTTTAGTATTGTATTATCAGGCCACCAGTCCGGCGACGCGAACGAACAACAGAATTTTTTTGTAAACATGAACTTTGGTACAAGTTCCCGGATGGAAAATGGGTAGCGATGAGATGCTTTGTGGTATCTGCAAATCCGTCCTATTGTATGTTAGGAAACCACGGCTGCCATATAGTCTTTTTCTAATACCTAAAAGCCAGACATCTCATATGCATTATTTTCGTCTTAATGATTTTTGGATTATATAACCAAATATAATATTTATTATTTGGATTAAAGATATATGCAAATTCTAGTTTTAATCTGCAAAAAGGGGCGGGGGGCAAAAAGGGGGAAATTAAAAAAAAAATGAACATGTTTTATACAAAAATCACATATGGATATTAAAGGGTCCAAATGCATACAGTCCACTCCATACTCTAACAAAGAAAGGACAGAAGGACACTCCAACTACTCCATTGGCTACATGTCAGTGAGCATGTTTGTCTGTAAGCTTATGCTTTCTTATACCTTCCAAGGTATTTCCTAGACAATTGCCATCATACTTGTCCGAATACCTCTCATGTATATTTCCCCCCCCTCGTAGGCCAATATTCTTGTGGTCTGAGATAACAAGACGCCCCTCACTCTTCCTCGTACAAAAGAGGTCAATGGGGTGAGAGTGCCATTTAGCATACAATCCTATCCTTTGAAACTTTTTGCCCATCTCTTCTTCGCCACCCAGCTACATGTTCAGAATCGTTTCCTTATAAGATAGGCAGGGAAATTTCATCACCATTTCCCAAGAGTTGAGCATGTTCTTAAATTAGCATTGTGCTAACTGTTTCTTATAGCTATAGATTAGATATTGTGTTATACCTCATGTTCAATACTCTAAATCTATCATATTTTCGTGCTTAGGCCAAACAGAAATTCCTGTTTTAATGTAGAGACGCTTTTACCTTAATTGATAAGGCACTATATCAATGTATGTTTGTTTTTGTTAGCACATTTATGATTGAAATAACCAAATATACCACAACAGGTTTTTTTGAATCTTTGGATTATAGGCCATATGCCGCCGCATCTTGAAAGGATAGCAGCTAACGAAGCAAAACTACCAGATTGGACTTTCTAATTGTCCAAGACCCTATATCTCCGATAATAATTACAATTTTATTTATACAGTTACCTCTGGATGATGTGACTACGCATATTACAGATATATGGTAACTTAAAAAATCAAAAAATGTAAAGGTGGCCATATTGACCATCCATTCTTAAATTTTTGAGCTTGTGGACAAGAAATAAATACCCTGGATAATAGTTCCTACAGGTCAGGCAGGTTGTTAACAGAGTAATATCGTACATATGTGTAAAATATGTGTACATTGATCACATTTTTGCAGGCAAACGTCTGTAAATACTGCACTGCTTATTGCGACCATTTTGAAATTAAGATGGATGCTATAACCAAGTGATCAAATTTTTAATTATAAAAAACTTTTTGAATTTAAAAAAAAAAAAAAAATGGATATTAAAACCACGGGGAAAACGTGCCTCTACCGTTCAGAAACCGAGATATGGGCAAAAAAAAGCGACTTTAATTTGGCGGCCATTTGAAATTTAATATGGCTCCCAAATCAAATTTTGATCTGATGTTTTTATCAATGATCTTATTGGGTTCCTTGACCCCTTAAACAAGTGTTGATTATAGCACACAGGAATCATGCTTCTACTACTCTCAGCATGTCAGAGACCAAGATATGAGCAAAAATTGGCGGCCATTTTGAATTCCAAAATGGCAGCCATAGGAGGATTTAAAAAAATGCCAACATGATTTTCTTATTCGGTGAACCATAAGCTTTCAGAAAAGTATAGTTTTCCTAATCTCCATAAGGAACCTGACTATATAATATTACTTAGTTGTTTCAACTTTGATTCATATACGGGTCCCTGAACGTATCTTATGTGGTTAATCAGTCAAAGACGTCTGTTGATGGTTTGATGTGTTGGATGATGATGATGGTGGTGGTGACGATGATGACGACAGTGATGACGTCAAACGATGAGACCACCGATGGCGACCAACGCCGATGACGATGATGTTTTTTTCCAATACACAATATCTTATTTGAAATTGTGTATCACAGAAATAAAGAGGCATGGTAACATCCTTAAAGGGTATTACCACGCTAAGATTTTTAACAATTTTAACGGTGTCGTGGGAAGAGGTATGGTACAACAAAATTAGGCAGGTGTATGATGGTGGTTAGAATGTTCGCGTGATTATTTTAAAAGTAGTATGGCTTAGAAAAACGTAACCCTATAGTAAATTTGGAAAAAAAAAAACGGAACAAACTTGTCAGCCGAAATACTATTAAGCGTTTGAAAACAATACGGACGTTCAGCAGATCCATTCATATTAGTCATCAGTGATAACCCTGCCATCTTTACAAATGCGTATTTAAAGACCACTATCATCACACTCCAAAGAGTCAAAATATTTGAAATTTGCAGGAGTAGCTTAAAAGTGAATGATTAGTCGTATAGAATTATCATAAGTTATTATTTGCAACTGAAAAATTGACAGAAAAGGAAGATAACAAGCAGTGTTCAAAGATATGAATCCCTAATCATTACGTGGGGTAGTTAGAGGGACATCCTTTGTCTTCTTAAGTTTCTTGCGCCGTGTCTTTGTTCTGTTTTTCCTTATTTTCGTCCTCTTGTTTTTCCTACCTCATCCTCTTCCCTTTCATCTCTTTACGTAAGTGTCTGTAGGACAGTAATGACTAAATACCTGATTCTTGCCCTTATAGGTTGCTTTCAGTCTTAGTACTTGTAGGTTTATGTTGGAAAGATTTTATACCTGTTAGAGACATGCAAAAATCTGATTTGTGATGATTTTTCGATTTTCGGATTAGCAAAATCACCGATAGTGATTTTAACTTTGAGCTAGTCAATAAGTAACAAAGCCTATCCACCCACCCCATTAACACTTATACATATATATATTTAGGACTGGTTTTTTATTGTTTTTAAAGTGTCGCAATTCTTTAGAAAACAAAGTGTTCTTATTGAGGAAAAAAATAAAAATCCAGAAGAAACAACGGGCCGCGCTTTTGATTGGTTATTGCATTTCCCATTGGAGATAACGCCATATGCTTCAGGCTGTTCCGAAAAAATAATGGGCAGTACCAAAAAGAAATGCACATAGAATAGGTGTCCTGTCATTGTTTGGGGGGGGGGGGGGGGTTGGGGTTGGGTGATTTTAAATTAAAATCGTAATATGGGACGCGGTCATGTTCGTAACATCTCCATGCAATCAAAAGAGATTATGTGGTTTCTGGAACAGAAAAGCTAAGGTGTTCACATCCCTGGCAGAATTTACAAGTGTATCTAGCATGTTTTGCGACCACATTCAAAGCATTCAGACCGGGATTCATGCATTTTACTTTAGGCTTTAGTAAGATATGGATTGACAAGTGAAAGATGGATAAGCGGGGATTAGCACATATACAATAGACATGGTCAATGAGATGATGACAACTGCTTTCCAAGTTGAACAAGTTGGTAAATGCTGGGCAGTAATGTCAGCATCCCTGGTGTCAGAAATGCCACAAACTGCCCACCTCTCCCCGGAAACTCTTCCTGTTTTTACTGTTTTTACAGAATGTAAACACCAAATGTTTTGCGTGAGTTTCTTCAACTTTGAATAAGATTTTACCTCCAAACAGCGGGGTTCCATTTACTTAGGATTTTTAATTACAACAATAAACTATTACTAGGCATATAATAGAAAAACATAATTGTTACAATACTGGTAAGAATTACTTTAATATTACATGAGTTTGATGACGTTCATTGTTCTGGAAAACTGCACGAAATAAACCATTTACTCCTAAGATTCTTAGATAAAAACTAATCTAATTGCGATTGCTATCAGGGACAAATCCAAGATTAGATTAAAAAATTAAATACAAAATACATTGAAAAAAGATAAATCTGATAGATTAAAAAAAATTGTAATCAAAATTAGATTTGTCCCTGGTAATCTAAGAAATTGAGAGTAGTGTTTCGTTGCGTCAGATTTTCAATGTGTTTAAACATGAATTTTGCACAGCTTTTACCTCTAGTATGACGTCATTGTAACTTTGCTCTCTATTTTGAGCTGCGAAGCATAGCTCCAATAAAATCGCTCTGTAACTTTGTCCGTGCGTGTGTGCGTGCGTCTTTTTCCATACCCTCTTTTTTTCCTTACGTGTGGCATTGTAAAACTTTTTGTTAACACTTATTACCTATAGGGCTATTCAATGATATACAAATTTTACATCATAATTGTCGTGTAGGCCTAATTGTAAACAAAAACATGAGAATAAGAAACTGGTATAAGATGTACATTGAAATAACTAGTTTTGTATATGCAGTTTAATCCCCAACCTCAAATTATCATATTGATTTTGCAGGTTCCGAGACATTCTCGGTCTGTTTTGCACGAAAATGGAGTGTTGGTTAGTAGTAAAACACCGGCATTGGCAGAAATGGACTTAATTTGCGTGGAGGAGAGAGAGAGAGTTCCGTCCCCAGAACTGAGGTGTCCTTGCATGGGACTTAACATACATAGAGGGATATGAAGGCTCGCTATTCACTCTGTGTTAAAACATTTACGTTCATGTGTGATATATTGGTGTCACTTGCTTTACTAATGATTCCTCATGGCATGTGTTTTACCCCTTTATTCTTTAGCAAAAGAGGAAATTCTAGAAATCGATGTTATAATAGCCGATAATATTCCCAAAAATGGAAAAAAAAATGTTAAAAGCTGCGAATTTGGAAACCTGTACAAACAACTTTTGTCATCAAACTGTTTACAAAATTGATGTTAAAACTCCAAAAGTAGATTTATTTTCTTTGATGTATGTGTGTGAGGTAAGTTTGAAAAATTAAATTTGGTTTTCATGAAAACGGTTTTCTTTGTAACAAATTAGGACGAGGCCCCCTGAACAGTGTTATCTCCTATCCATCTATAGATGTTCCAGGGGTATGTTCATCCCAGGTCCAAGCTTCATTATACTTGCCACAGAATAAGTGTGAAAAAAAGTATGATCTGGTAAACGGGTCATAGCAATTCTAAAGCAAACTAGTGACAATATCACTCCAAAAGAGTTAACTCTTGTAAACCACTCCAAATAGACGCAGGTTTTTATACTTAAACATCTCCCCTTCCAAGAGTGGTTCTACTCGTTTTCTCATTATTTAACTCCTTTAAACGAGTGGAAGGAAATTCACTCTTTAGTGGTTTTACTAGTTTGAGTAGAAAATTTCTCTTTTAAAATAAAACTGTCATCTTGGAGTGGTTTACAAGGGCAAAGGCTGCCCGGGCGCTGCTTTGGGACGGCGGGGCACCGTTACCTTTATGAGGGGAAAAGTTTTCACTCATTTACATTTCGAGAGAGTAGATACGCCCTTGGTCCTTAGTTTAGGAATCTGTAATAATTATGACTCGGTTTGCGTTGTGGGGATATCAGCTATGGCAAGCAAAAACAAATAAATAATACAAACTTTGCAACACCTGGCGTATATGCAAGGGCCATTTTTTCCATTTAAGTTTGACAGAAATGTAAGGGCGACATTATAACGTTAGGTTTCTGCATAAAACTTCATAATAAGCGTAACCTAGACATATTAAAGGGATAAGCAGCGATTTGCTGATCCGAAACATCGAAATAAAATCATCAAAATTCGTATTTTGGTATTTTTGTAACTGGCATGGATGTGATAACAAAACCTGCAAGTGGTTGGCTTGAAATCCGCGTATTAATGACAAGGCAGTACTTTTTGTCTGATTCTGTAATTTCTATACGTGCGTATCAAAATTCCGACTTTCCGTTTGAATATCCCAGATTTATAAGCGTAATATTGTGCACCATGTCCTGTACAGTTTGACCTCAAACACAAATATTTTTTATCTTTGTTTATACTCTACTGGGGTGAACCACAATCAGCTGTTTAGTGTAGATTTTGAGACGTCATCGCTGTATGCCTATTTGCGGGGGACGGTATGACAAATTTCCTCAAATAGTTCATTTTTTCATCATTTGGTGTTTTTGTTCCTACATTAAAGTGTACTAACAGGCTAATTTTTAATTTAAGTATGTTTTAAAAGATGTCTTTGCGGTCTGAAAGAAATAACATCTACTGCAATATAGATTGCCTAGCAGAATTAACTAATAAATGTTGCCCATGGAGGTCGCCATGGTCGGCATTGGTGACGTCGCTCGGCATTGGTGACGTTGTATGACTTTGTAAGTCAATAGATAAAACAGGTGTCTAAGGAATGTCTAGGGTACTCCTGGTCAGAAAATCGGATTATATAGTGTGTCCAGTAGAAAAGCAGTAACGATCGATTAAAAACTGAGGCGGACTCTTGATCAGAATATAGCTGAAAGGTTTGGTTATGGCATTCGCTAGTCTTTCACTGGCTACTTATTTCAAGACACACTATGTACTCTATACCATCATGATTTCAATTTTTCTCGTGGGCTGATCAAAATGGCTGCAATCATACGGAAGATGTTATAAACGCTTTACTTTGATATCAATAATATAGTGTCATTTTTCTGACTGAAAGACATTCATTTGAAACAAAAATGTATTTATAATATGTTGAAGCGCAAATTATATTAGCCTGGCATTTCGCTTTAAAGTAGTTATATGGAATTGTATATGCTTATCTTTGATTTATAAGCTAAAAAATGCATTTTCACATTTTTTCTCCCGAATTATCGCTGCTTATCCCTTTAAATTGTAAATCTTATTAGTGTGAATAAAACAGTAAGATTAAGGTGGTCCTATACAGGGTCCATCTTGAGCCACTACTAGGGTTTGATCTTCCAATAAACACGCGGTAAATTCCAACATACACTGCGATATATAAGTAACTTCGTCACTTCCACAAACAAGAGAAACATCTTTTCCGCAGTTGGCGATGCATGTAAGTCCTTGATCCGATACTCCTAGTGGTAATGCAGATGCCGTAGAAGCCGATACCGGTTGCGGTGCTGCTGTTGATACACCCGGCTGCGCGGCAGTTCCACCTGCAGCGGAAGTTGGTATGCCACCTGAAAATATATATATATTAAAAACAAACAGTTATTTACACCGTAATATGGAAGGAGACATAAAAGCGCAAGCATGGCAAACCATAAAGATAATAAGGTACTGCCGCAACGTGTGAGAAAGTCAACGCGTTGTGAAATTTCCTCAACGCATTGTAGATTTCTATTGTCGAAATTTCACAACGAGTTGCGAGGCCAATCAGAATAATGGATTTCTGTGACGTGTTTAAACAAATAGACCCACAACGCGTTGCAATGTATCCTAAACTATTAACACGTTGTGGAGTCTGATAACGCATTGTCACGCGTTGCGGGATTCACAAGGCATTGTTAGGTCCCACAATGCGTTGTGAAGGCTCCCAACGTATTGTGAAGGCTCGCACCGCGTTGTCAGAGTTTGTCTATTTTTAAACTATGCTATGCTAAGTTCAAGCATAGCACCAGGGCCGTACGCAGGATTTTTTTACGGGGGGTGCGGGTCTTCGAAAAAAGTGGACCTAAGTTTGGGAAAATGGACCTAACCCCCTAAAATGGTCTCTTTTTTTGATGTTTTGAACATGTCATCACCAAAAAGTGGACTTTTTCGTCATATTTTCTCTAAATTTTGGACTTTTTTATCCAAAAAAATCGGCAAAAGTGGACCTTTTCCCCTTTTTGTGGAATTTGGGGGGGGGGGGGGATGCGGCCGCACCCCCGCACCTCCCTGCGTACGGGCCTGCATAGCACTTGGTCTATAAAACTATTTTCACATTCTTAACATGACAATTGTATACACATTCAGCCCAGTTAGCGTACCCACGCGGACTGGACGTTCCGTATTTTCATAATAATCAACACCGCTCAATGTAACCGACAGCTGATTGGCTCGCTTTTTGTTCGATCATAAAGCCCCTTAGCTGATCAATCAAGGAGACAGCTACTGATTGATCGGGGTTAATTAGTAGCGTTACCCGGCAAGATACATCATTTGTGTTTCCACACAAGAAGCAGCAGATGTGATATTCCCGATCAATTAAAGGACATAATGGCATGAAAAACAACTGACATAATGAAAAGGACCCTTACTGAAATCACTTCCACGAGTTTGCAAACAATTTGGATGTTTACATTCTGTAAAAACAGTAAAAACGGGAAGAGTTCGGGAGGGGGGGAGGTGGTAGTTTGTGGCAATTTCTGGAACAGAAAAGCAAGGTGTTCACATCCCTGACAGAATTTACAGTGTATCTAGCATGTTTTGCGACACAATTCAAAAGCATTCAGACCGGGATTCAGGCATTGTACTTAAGGCTTGTAGTAAGATATTGATCTGGCAAGTGAAAGATGGATTAGGCAGGATTAGCACATATACAATAGCAATGGTCTGTGAGCTGATGACAACATGCTTTTCAAGTTTGGTAAATGCTGGCAGTAATGTCAGCATCCTTATTCCAGAAATTGCCACAAACTGCCATCTCCCTCCTGGAACCTTTCCCGTTTTTACTGTTTTTACAGAATGTAAACATCCAAATTGTTTGCAAACTCGTGGATGTGATTTCAGTAAGGGTCCTTTTCATTATGTCAATTTCTTTTTTTCATGCCATTATGTCCCTTTAAGATCGGCACTAAGACCTCAACAGTTCCACAACACTGTATAGCTGCCAGATAACAGTTTTCTTAATATTCTGCAAGGAAGCCTTAGATTGGCCGATTCTGGTTCTCACTCTGTTGAGACATCGCCATTCAACCCATGAGGAGTCAGCTCCAGGTGGAAGATGCTCACTCGGATCAATACCAATAGATGTTACTTGGCGACTCTTTAGAGACCTTTTCAAGGGGATGGACTTTGCTTAATCCTTTCGACCCTGGCCAGTTCTGTACACATTATAACACATAAGTCAGTGGCTTTAGAGATGGCCTTCCACATGTTTGCAAGTGATTTGAAAAGCCATCTAAAACACCAACAAAGACAAGGCCTATTGAACTCTCTCTTCAAAGTTCTTTTCAACTTTCCCTCATGGTACTTGTCATCTATCGGTCTCGTGCCTATATGTATTGTCCATGCTAATTCTGAATGTGCTCAGGAAAATGAAGATTTTTTTTTTTTTTTTTTTTTATACATCATTTGTGTTTCCACACAAGAAGCAGCAGATGTGATATCCCCGATCAAGTTTGGTAAATGCTGGCAGTAATGTCAGCATCCTTGTTCCAGAAATTGCCACAAACTGCCATCTCCCTCCTGGAACCTTTCCTGTTTTTACTGTTTTTACAGAATGTAAACATCCAAATTGTTTGCAAACTCGTGGATGTGATTTCAGTAAGGGTCCTTTTCATTATGTCAATTTCTTTTTTTCATGCCATTATGTCCCTTTAAGATCGGCACTAAGACCTCAACAGTTCCACAACACTGTATAGCTGCCAGATAACAGTTTTCTTAATATTCTGCAAGGAAGCCTTAGATTGGCCGATTCTGGTTCTCACTCTGTTGAGACATCGCCATTCAACCCATGAGGAGTCAGCTCCAGGTGGAAGATGCTCACCCGGATCAATACCAATAGATGTTACTTGGCGACTCTTTCAAACTCTTTAGAGACCTTTTCAAGGGGATGGACTTTGCTTAATCCTTTCGACCCTGGCCAGTTCTGTACACATTATAACACATAAGTCAGTGGCTTTAGAGATGGCCTTCCACATGTTTGCAAGTGATTTGAAAAGCCATCTAAAACACCAACAAAGACAAGGCCTATTGAACTCTCTCTTCAAAGTTCTTTTCAACTTTCCCTCATGGTACTTGTCATCTATCGGTCTCGTGCCTATATGTATTGTCCATGCTAATTCTGAATGTGCTCAGGAAAATGAAGATATTTTACCTTTTTGAAGCAGAAATAGTGCTCAAAGGATTAAAAAACTCTCTCTGGATTTAAGGCGGTCAGCAGCTCAGGGGTGCAAAATATTGTTCTTTCCTCAGGAGTAACATGCAATGTTTACATAGACACCTACTAGACTTTCAACCATTTCCTCGGAGCGGCGCTCCCAGCTCCCGCATTTTTTGCACCTCTGCAGCAGCTGGTCTCTGTCTAAACATAGGGTGCTTAACATTAGACAATTGGCAGCTACGCTACACTACGATGGATGTCTGGTGGAGCAATTCCTGCTAGGATATATAAGTTCTCCGTTGGAGTTGGGCAAAGTCATCTGTGATAAGCCGGCAGGAGGCATTTAACGCCCGCTGGATCAAGATTTTTGGCATGGATTGATCTTTCCCATACAGGGCAGGGATACTCTGCACATGAGTAGCACAGGGCAAGTGCCGTTGATCTTAGGGTATGTGGCCGAGCACCCCATCTTGTGCCAGTGAGTTTGTTCAAGATGTTATTGCGTGAACATACTTTACTTTTTGTATTCTTGATGTGGGTCTTAAAGAGAGAGTGCGCTCCAAGGTAACTCCTAGGTAAACAGGATCATCACAGTGCTCCAGAGGCCCGCGGTGCAGATGATTGAAGGATATAATTTTGCAATTACGTGCACAAACCCGGAAGTGCGGTGTCAGCGCAACCGTCGGGTTCAAAACTTGGGTTTCAGAATTTGGCACTAATTCTGTGTGTATACAACCAAACCAGACGTATCGTCAATGTAAACCAGTCTGAGTTGGGAGCCCAGTTATCGCAAGCGAGGAACGATGGTGTTTTTCCTGGAAACGCAAGCCAAATACTCAAATTGACCTTGGCATTGACATTGGCAGGCTGGAGATGGTCGCAGCCCCATCGGTGCATAGGTGTAATAGTGAGTTGATCTGGTCTTGAAGTATCTAGCCAGATAGTGTTCCATGTCTGTAAGATGTTGAATGGGGAGCTGGAGAGTTTAGCTGCGTGTCGACAGAAAGGTCGACGAGAGCACAGTCTCTGTCTGCCTAGCTAGTATGATTCTTTGACAGTGTTATGCAGCAGATGCTTGTTGTCTAACAGGCAGAGCCTTATTCACCAGTTTGTGCGTGTGGTATTCTCTCCGAAGCACTGCAGGTGCAATGCCTGAAAGCACTGGTAGAAACTCAGATGGAGTGGGACGAAGGCAGCCAGTAATGGTTCTCATGGTCTCGTTGAGTACTCTGTCCAGCTTCTTTGTGTGTGAGCTAGGGCCATATCTGCAGTAGGTGTACTTTCTACTTCTGTCCAGCTTCTGTCTGAGTGAAGAAGGGCAAGATCGGGCGTAGATGTATTAGCTCCAGACGAAAAGAATGGAGAGGGCACCAAACTGGCATTGACGCATCAGTTGTGCGTAGGATAATTTAATCCAAGCAAGCATTCGTACAGGTGGAGGAACCAAATAACAATGACATCCAACAAGATAAAGCCCAGGTTCCCGTGAGTATGTGAAATACTCGCAGACTCGCATCAGAACCTGTAACAGTCCGGCTATCCCGGACGTTGGCTTCATTTCAATCAGACATCCAACAAGATAATGCCCAGGTTCCTGCGAGTATGTGAAATACCTGCGTACCTCGCAGACTCGCATCAGAACCTGCAACAGTCCGGCCATCCCAGACGTAGGCATCATCTCAAGCAGCATCCCACTGGACGCATCCCTCCGGACGCTGAAAGTGTGCGCACACCACAAGCACAACAAAGGTGCTAAATCCTTGCAAGTATGCGATTCGAAGCAGAAATCGCAGATTTGCAACACAGGATTTCAACCCGGGATTTCAAACAAGAGAACATTTGTTCCTCGATATAATCATGACTAAGTACAATAATTATTTTTGGCCTAACAATTTAGAGCAATGGGCCTATCACAAATGTATGCATATTTACTGAGCTGAAGAAGAACCCCACTTGCCAGCAATGTTGGCCTAAATATCACGTAAATAAAACCTATATTACAATTTATATAGGCCCTTAATCCAAGAAAGATGAAAAGTAATACAATTTGTGTAAACTTGTTGCCAAAATGTTTACATTTTCCGCCACTACCACTTGCACCAAAAACATGGGGAAAATGGTCAAATATAGGAAAAACATAAAAGGCATATTTAATCTCTTAGCGTGGTATATGCAAAATGCTATAGATTTAAAACATAATAATACTAGGGAAAACCAATGCAACTTAGTTGCAGCAGCTCAAAGAATACCATGATACAACAATTAAGCACATTAATAAATACTATAATTTGAGCAACAATTTCCTGGCCATGGCGTACGCGCGCGTTTCATGTCTACGTACAACCCTGAGGAGCACCGTTTTGGCGGAGAGACGTGCGTACCTAGTAACTTGACCAAGAAATTACTACTCCAATTATAAATTTGAAAATAGCGCATAACACAAACTGGAAATGGGAGGGAGGGTGGGAAAATAATTTATACAAAAGTTATGAGAAAGGAGAAAACCATCCTACACACGTGAAGCACTGATGAGTTGTGACCGACAGTCTACAGACGCGAAGCCCATACAGCGGACAAGGACATACAATGATTCGATTGGATGCCGAGACCTGAAAGGTGAGCGATGATTGGACAAAGGCGCATTGAGGATGCTATTTAGCATAACACTCCTCGGCGATCAATGGAGCATAAAGAGCAACACCAAGGACGCGAAGTGCTTCTTTCCGACAGGCGCTAAACTAGTTTTCCTTACGATGAACTTCGGAAAACATTATTGTCTAGATGTTGTTTGAGGTAAATCGCTGATATACAAGTTAAACAACATGGGAGCCAGTCATGGCCGTAGCCGGGGGGGGGGGGTGCGATGTACCCACCCAAATCTCCAAAATTCCAAAAAGGTCCACAAAAATGATGTATGCGAGCGAAGCGAGCTAGGAAAAAATAGTGGTTTTAGGCTTTTTTAGGTCAAAAAGGGCAATATTTGAACAAAAAGGACAACTTTTGCCAAATTTACCCCCCCTCTATAATTGTGAAAAGGTCTACATTTTGAGAAAAAGGTCCACTTTTGGAAAAATCCGCACCCCCCAGAAAAATCCTGGCTACGGGCCTGGAGCCAGTACAGATCCTTGTGGTACTCCGTTCCTCAGACGACGCACACGACTACTCTGCCCATCACTGGTCTTGAGAACAAAGCTGCGGTTTGCAAGCATGTTACATATGAATTGTACAAGGTGACGATCCGGGATGGTCCCGAGAAGCTTGATAATTCCCCGTATCAGAGCTCCGCATCACTCCATAACTAATAATACCTTTTAGAAAATGGAAAGTATTTCCTGTAGGCAAATATCCATATGGATATGTTTCATGAAGTTAAAACAAAGTGATCAATACAATGATACTATTGAATGAGTTGACATCATTAAGTCAAATTGCTTGCATTAATTTAGCAAGTTGAAGCGGGTATGGAAATGCAACTGCTTTTATGTATATTGTCCTTATGCTTGTATGCTTATTACATTTAGACATTAGATATCGTCGCCCACATCACATACTGTCTTATCTCACGAAATGCCGTTTTCGAGAAAATCGGCATTGAAATTCTACCGGGAGATTTCATGTTTGTACTATGGAATCAAACATTACAAGTTACTTTTTAATTTTGAATTATGAAGAAAACATTCTGAAGTTTAAGTTTTAACCTTGCTGAGTTTTGAAAGTGCAATTGTATTCCTGATATAAAGCTACAAAGTCATAAGTCTGTATGTGAAACGCAAAAAAGTCGTATTTTGACATATGACGCTAAATTCACCGTTATATTTCAATGCGTTCAGATAGATCTCTATGTGAAACACGCCATGTTCACGCACGAGGCAGATAAGACGCACATAGATCTGTATGTGAAAAATGTAAACGGCTTGTTTCCCTTCACGAACAGCGTTAATTATATTTGTGAACTTTATTTTGAAAAGGTAAGGTATAAACTACTTTGAGAAATGGAAACAGTTTTTATTTTCAAAGTACAAATTGTTTTCTTACTTGTGACATAGAGTATGCTATTCCGGGATTTTGGAAATTACTTTGAGAAATGGAAACAAAAATTGTTTTAAAAAAGTAAAAATAATTTTCTTAGTTTGTGATTATATTCTGGGATTTTGTAAATTACTTTGAGAAATTTGAAAAATGGAAACAAAAATTTATTAAAAAGTGCAAATCATTTTCTTAATTTGTGATTTTAGGCCTATTCTGCGATTTTGGAAGTTACTTTTGAAATGGAAGCAAAAATTGTATTAAAAAAGTGTCAAAAATGTCTTCTTGTCGTCACATTATTTTTAAGAAGACAAAATCTTGAATGTAGTACATACCAGTACCACGAGGTAAGCGTATGGCTAGTCTAGTGTATCTCTCTGTATGACTTCAGTCGCAAATGAGTCCGTTATGAATGGTGGCTAATTAGGCTTATCGGATTATAACATCGACAGATTATAACATGGGCAGTTTTCCCGTTAATTATGCGCCAATTGAAATTACGTGTAAATGAAACATAAGACAGTATGTGAAATCGCGATATGCAGTTTTGAGCTTATTGATCAAAATTCTTAATTAATATCTCACCAATTAGGTCACTTTCAAGATTGTAAATTTGTGCATGTATAGACCATAAAATTAAAAGTAGGCCTACATATGCAAAATATCTCAAAAAAGTCAAAAATGTCAGATAAGACAGTATGTGATGTGGGCGACGACATTTTCTCTTATGGATTCCATTGCACAAAGGAAAATTTCACTGAATAATTATTTGTAATGTAAAATCGTAAAAGATAATGTACTATTTCCAGTTTTTGCTGGCGAAAACTGGCAAAAAGGTGTTTTTGCCAAGTGGAAAAAAAATCACGGTTACAACATAGTTTTAAAACTATGGTGTGGCAAAAACCTTGCAGAAACCCTGGATCTAGGAAAAAAGAAAAGAATTTGTATTCTAAGTACAAACCCGTGTAGTTCTAGGGTTACAAACAATGCACAACCCGCCAAGGCCATTAATCTGACTAATTGGCACACAACGGCATAAGGTTTGGGTGAAGTAGGTGGAACGGGGTGGGGGGGGCGGGTCAATTTTTTCAGGTAGTATTTGCGGACCCAGATTTTGAACTTAAGGGGGGGGGGTTACGTTTTTTGTACCCGGCCTTCGACTGCATGTAGTAAATCATATTGTTAGCCAATGTTAAAAAGTTTTGGAAAAATGGCAATTATTTGATCTTGTTGCCGTGGTAATGAACCCAGGGGCCCTCTGATTGGGCTAAACACGGGGAACAAACAAGGCTTATCGGTAACTTGCATTAAACCAAATTGGTAGAAAGGTGCTGGTATAGTGCGCAGAAAGAAAGAAAACAATGAAAGCCGGATTTTGATCCAATCAGGAATTTTGACCCATAATTAAAATTGAAGCCCAAATTAAAAATCCGGCTTCTTGGTTTCATAGCCCTTGGATGCTTGATATATGTGACAAATTTGATGTTTTAAAGACATTTCTTTTGAGGTTAAGGTGGTTACGTTTCATAAAGTCCCGATCTTCACCATTTGAGAGAATTGAGCGCCGGAAACGTATCGAAAATAATTAAAAATTGCAAAAAAACAAACTATTACTTTGGCCCAAATCCTGGTAGGAAATAATTGTTCCAATGTATTTAAATATAAATTATTTCATTTTGAGTTGATTTGATGCAATAGGGGATGATCTAATTGGTTAATTAATTTTTTTAAATAATTGTCTTAAATAGCACAAGGTGAGTGATAATAAAGAATAATAAGATACGCTGTCGAGCTGAAAAATTCGAGTGGTTTGATGAATAATTAATGTATTGAGGTTTTAATAAATTTTGACAAGATTGTAATATGTGCTAATAATGATAGCAAATGTATATTTGCTTAAAAAATCACAGGGTGAGCACCTTTTACCATACAAATGTTATACAAAAAGGCATCGAACGTGCGAGACTTGCTGCTTAAATCGAGCAGTTAAAATTCAACGGAAATGTTCCTATTTACCTCAACAAAAAGCAATGAAAGCTGAAAGTTTACTTTTTATATCATGATTAATAATTCACTAGCTGGAGACTACATATTTTTCTTTAATTTGAAAACATAGACCCTCCCTTTAAGGGTTGCGAACTGATTATGTGTCTGAAAATAGGGGCTTGGGAACTGAAATTTCGAGAAATTTGCAGGCTTGGGAGTTGAAATTTGGCTAAAATTTAGCTTCCGAGGCAAACATTTTCCTAAAAGTGGACCTTAAGAACTGAATTATGTTTCAACTGGGAGTTAGGCACTGCTGGAAAGACGCGAAATGGAGGTCTTAAGGGGTGGAACACGCTTCAATACTGGCTAACACTGACGAGCACGTTTTACTGGTTAGTTAGACGTCTTATTCCTGTACAGAGTATAGTAATGAAATGTCCAACACAAAATAATACCTGTCGGCATTGGACTCATCGTCGTCGGGTTCTTACGGTCCTTCTGCCTTATGGAAGAGATGTCAATTTAGGAATCTCGAACGGTGATACCAATTCCAACCTAACACTTTTCATACAGTGGACTCCCTATATTCATTTCATTTACATTTCAGTTATTTGCCAGAATTTTTAAAAACAAACAAACAAACACAATTATTACAAATACTGTATAGGCACAATAAATGTAAAAATCTACACGAAGGAGGACGGTCATAAACAATTGTATATCAACACTCTAAAGAAATTGCATTATCAATTGTAAAAAAAATAAATCTGATCATAGAAGGATGGTCATAATACATCCCACAACTACAATAACCAAAACAGAAAGGACAGAGTGCCCCTGGCATGGAGGACCAAAAACAGTGATTAATAAAATCACTTTCAAAGTGGTTCAACAGATAGCGCACCGACAGCGAACAAGGGTAGACTGTAGAGGGAAGAGAGTAATCCTAGGCATATGCCACACAACAAAATACCACCATTTACTCACGCCCCTTACAACACCCAACTTCAATCACCAACCATCCAATCACACTCGAAACACAAATAACACACACAATATATCATAATGGTTCTACCAACGTGCACACAGAACCGAACCTCAAACTGAACAGTAACTGATGAAGAAATAACAAAAATGACCAAACCCAAAGGAGAAAGAAACAAACAAAAAAAAACAGGAAAAATCATTCTGTATGTACACCCTTAAACCATTGATAACCCGTCTAGGCTTTGTGAAGCCCCATGATGGACCAACAAGGAGGTCCTAACAACTACTGGAATCTTCCAACAGAGATACTCTGCTCCCTATTTCTTTGTATCATGGTTGATTACATCCTCAGACGATTCTTGACACCATGAACGACGACAAGGGACTCGCCGTCAAACCACAAGCGTTCTATATGGCAAGCCACAGCAGCCATAAATGCGAGTTTTGCGGCGCCGGGTATCGAGTTTTGGACCCCGTGGGTCGAGTTTTGTATGTGGTTGAGTTTTGCGTCGCAGTGTGTATCGAGTTTTGCAGCGCTCCGTATGCGAGTTTTGAGACCCTTTTCGCCCCGTGTGTGTCGAGTTTTGTATGTGGGTGAGTTTTGCGACGCCTCGTGTATCGAGTTTTGCGACGCCGTATGTCGAGTTTTGCGACGCGCTTGTGTCGAGTTTGTATGTGCGTAGAGTTTTGCAGGCAGTGTGGTAGAGTTTTTGCGACAGCCGTGTGGCCGAGTTTGTTTGGACGGTATTGGGCCAGTTTTCCGGTTTGTGGCTGAGTTTTGGACGTTATGTGGCCGAGTTTTTGCCGGTATGTGGCCGAGTTTTGACGGTATGTGGCAGAGTTTTGCCGGTATGTGGCCGAGTTGTGGACGGTATGTGGCCGAGTTTTGACGGTATGTGCCGCGTTTTGGACGGTATGTGGCCGAGTTTGTGACGGTATGTGGCGGAGTTTTGTGTTTTTAGAGTTGTTCCACTTGAACTTATTTGTCATTATTGAGGATGGTGATGATCTAGTATGTTGATTTTTTAATATGATTATAGACAATCAATCAACTTGTAAACATATAAAACTTAGATGGGAGGATAAAACAGATTATAACTTTGTGAATAAAACTTACGATGGGAGCCTACCACAGATTTATCTCGCAAAGTACCAATATTATATAATTTCATTATTTTAAACAGCATAACTTTCTGAGAAAAAAATATGGAAGGGTTATTGGTGGTTTTGCTCTGTTTAGTGTTGTGCGCCCCTTGACCTTACACGCCGACGGAGCCAATTTAGCCAGTATTTATTTTGCACTATGGCGAATTTTATCTGGTGTGTACGATTTTCTTTCTAAGATACCGAAAATTCTCAAAATGAAGCGGAATAGAATAATATAGAGAAACTACTGCCATACGGTAACGGCAAAAAAGTGCTGGTGTAAAATCAGTGTCTATACCACATTACTCCTTTGCATTTGCATAGAGTACATGTCATATACATGTGATAGTGACAGTTTAGGGTTTGAAGGACTAATAGGTGGGCCAAGAATAAAAATTAATCTATTTTGTCAATATTAAAGTTATTACTGTCTCAAAGTTTAAATGTGATTTGGGTAAGAAAACAATAGAAATAAAAGAAAAATAGATTTGTTTAAAAATTAAGGTTTTAAAAAGGATTTTGATTATAAAATGTCAAATGTTCATTTTAATAATGCGATGCATAACTCTATAAAATAACTATTATATCATATTCAAAAATAAATCAACAAAATCTTCAACATAATATAATGACAAATACTTTAATGTGGAGGGAAACACAAACTCTAAAACACAAAACTCGGCCACCTACCGTCCAAAAAACTCGGCCACATACCGTCAAAAAATCGGCCACATACCCGAAAACTCGGCCACATACCAGAAAAAACTCGGCTACATACCGTCCAAAACTCGGCCACATACCGGCAAAAACTCGGCCACATAACGTCCAAAACTCGGCCACAAAACTCGGCCACATACCGTCAAAACTCGGCACACGGCGTAGCAAAACTCGACCACACGGCGTCGCAAACTCGACCACATAAAAACTCGACACACGGCGTCGCAAATCGACTATTGGCGTCGCAAAAACTCGATACACGGCTTCGCAAAACTCGACATTAGGCGTCGCGCAAAACTCGATTTACACGGCTACCGTCGCAAAACGACCACATAACAAAACTCGAACGCCGGGCGGGTTTTTTCGCCCAAGACTCGACATACGGCGTCGTAAAACTCGAATTTATGACTGCTGTGGCTTGCCTAGGTTCTAGGACATTCACGAAGTCATTATCTAGAAGACCTTGACTCTCGCAGCTGATCTAGCTCTAACAGCTAGATCTTATTGTGATGCACATACTAACTTCACTTGAGAATGCCGCAGACAAAGTCGGCCATACATTTTAATGCCTAGAAGACAGGAATATCTGCCCGTCAATGAGGAGATATCATTCTATCTGCACTACAAACGGCTACCCAACTCAAAAAAGGTCAGGGACTTCAAGTACCTAGGGGGGGTTTTTTTCGTTTTCCGTGTTCCGACAGCAAGAAAAACTTTCTGTTACGCAAAGGACAAGTTGGAATGCCTGCAATAAACTACACAATTATGCAATTTGTTATATCCAATTCAACAAGCTGAAGTTCTTTATAGTCTGTATAGAGAGAGAGTAGACAGGCTATATGGATCTGAGACCTGACCTGGACGACGTCACAGTTTGGAGGTTACTATGCCCAAACAGGGGTGTCCCCTTTAATAAATTGATGGGAATGCTCGGACATTCAGCAGGATCATTTGACATCCCTAATTTTCATGACGGACAGGGACATTTGGCGCGACATGGTGAACAGCATCTCGGCTGCGGCCGCTAGATAGATATAGTGCAGGGACTTCAACCATAAAAGTTGACACCCAGTGATGAAAATTTAGAACATAACTTTACATGTCTAGATATGATCTATGGGTACTCTAGATCTCAAAACTGCCTGATGCAATTTTCAGAAGTGTGTGCGAATTCAGATATGGCCAAAAATAAAAATGGCCGCCATTTTAGTGGAATCTGAACCTATATCATCAATAACTAAGTCATTTATGACCATATACCATACAATTTAAGTGCCAACTATATACTATTATCTATAAAAAATACACCAAAGAGTTCTGAGAGTACAGCACGAATTTTTCATCAACATTAGTAGCCATCTTGAATTTCAAATGGCCGCCAAAAGAGAAATTCAGTCGTACTGAAGATCGCTATTCAATTCTGTAAATGTTGCATTAAGTTTATTAAAGGTATGAAATGACTGAACTTGTGAAACTTCAAAAAATGATTATTAAAATAATTTAGGAACTTGTTTATCTTAAAATGGCAGCCAAAATTCAAGATGGCCACAATTGTAGCAATATCAGAACTACTACCATCAAAAACCCAAGATGGGCGTCATACTTGTGGATTGGGAAAAGAGGATTCATACTTGTAAAGAATTTGAGAAAAGAAATTTGGGAGCTCCCTACACTGCATTATGCTTTGGCACTCTGCATATTTACACCTACCTGTCCCCAAGGTGCTACAAGTCAGAATTGTATGTACAGAATTGAATGGTAAAATATGGCTGGTTCTCTTATGCATTTAGAACTTTTAAAATGTATTTTTAGGAAAAAAAATTGAACTCAATGAATCATTTTTATCTAGATCTTCAAAATTAATTGTTTTTTGTTTGTTTTTAGTATAAATTCACGTTTTTTCCAGTTTATTTCAAACATGTAAATGTTTTTTTTGAGTTGGAACATGTATAAACATGGTGTAGAAAACTAATTTGATTAATCTGGGTAATGCATTTTGCGACAATGGATTCTGGAAAGCTCTCGATATCTGGGGGCGGGGCACTGACATAAGGATTTGGTAGGTACGCATCACATACGACCCTTAATCCCCTATTTCACGCATCTCTAGCTTAAGATTCCCATCAGTTCTTAAGGTTCCCTTTTGGGAAAATATTTGCCTCTAAAGCTATCATTTGGCTAAATTTAGCTTCTAAGCCTGCAAATTTCTAAAAATTCGAGTTTCTGAGACCCTCATTATGCAAATATTATAAGATCATCATACACACATATGAGGGAGACTCGGCGGTGCATAAAATTAAAAACTATGTTATCAATGTCATTCAAAAGACAAATATTGATTTTCATAACTCCAGCGGCAAACGGGTAAAGAATGTTCTGGAATCCATTCTTGATATCAGAATAATCACACTCACTTGGCAAATACAAGAATGTAGATTTATTAACAGACATCCGCCAATACTGGCTATCTACCTGGTCAATATAAACTCATCTACCGGTCTAACATGAACATTTTTCCTCAACACTGCTCAAGCTAACTTCAGACGAAGACCCCGATCACTGTAAATAACAGTTAATATACTCTTCCCTAAAGACTTGTTGACTATTAAGTCATCTCCTATATAATTAAATATAATTATACTTGGCATTGTGCTAGCATCACATATCCATGCACTCTAGTCGGGACTGTAGTATTGGCCAATGAGACTTCATCCCATAAATAAGCTATAGACTTCTCTGAACTTGTGGATTGTTCTAGAACTTTCTCTACAGATCTAAAGATTCCAAATGCTTAACTAGAACGTTCTTCTTACTAACTCTGTTATCCCTTACAAAGTATGATCAGCATGTTCTACCTGTCATAACTTCTGCAAATGGGACAAAAATGTAAATTCTTCACATAACGTTTTGCTCAAGTATGAATGGTCAGAATTTTCAGTTTTCTGGTATATCCCTTACGTCTCTAAAGAAAAATGACTAGGAACCTGACAATCACCACCGGGAGGTAGCGAATTTTGTGTTGTTAGATCTAGGAGCACTTTCCCTGTAAACACAAGGCGAGGGTCTGCCTCGTGATTTTTTAAACGTGGGAAAAATTGGTTTTAGGACATGAGTAATCTCTTTTTTATGCCAATTTTGGTATAGAGATGGATCAAATTTTCAATTGTTTAAAACAATTATTGGAAAATTAGACCAATTTCCTCAGTCCGGAGACCAATTTATTAAAATCGTCAACATTTTTATTTAAATTCGTGTTAAATTTGGGCTAAAATCTGTATCTGCGGTATAGCAAAAAATTATTACCGGTATGGGTCCTACTTCTAGACTCTTGGATCCATACCCTTGCCGAAAACAAACTCCAGAACAGCATCAATCCTCATCTTGTGGCTAAGATGTGCAAATTTTTATGAACAGGTATATGTGTACTTCCATCTCGTCCTGCACAAAAATATTTCTTGCTGAATATACTGACAGTGATTTGGTGACGCACATTCAATCCAAAAAGATCTGTATCAGGACTGCTCATGGCATACCCGATCGGAGGGTGGGGGAATGGACCGGGGGAACTGACATTGGAAAGTGGTATAAGCATTTGTGACTCCAGTAGCTCCTGAGACCCCAGTTGAAGCGGATTTCAGTTCTTAAGATCCCATGCAGTTGAGAAAATGTTTGCCTCATATGCTAAAATTTAGGTAGATCTTTATTTCAGAAGCTGCAGATTTCTCTTTATCATATAGTTCCTAAGACCCTAAGAGACAAAAACAGTACATGTACAGCCTACAGGTTTGGACTTAGGGGCTGCACATCCCCCGTCTTTAAAAAAATGAGTGCCCATTTGGGTTAATTATCATGCAATTTGGGCCCGTTTAGCACTTGCTGCAGTAGGTCATTCGGCATGTTAGGTTAAGCTTCTTCGCATTGAAATGTCCCCATAACAATATTTGCAAAACATTACGCGCATTAAATTATTCGCTAAACAATATTTGCAAAACTTAATGTGCATTAAATTATTCGCATAACAATATTTTGCAAAGCTTAATGCGCATTAAATTATTCGCATAACAATATTTGCAAAACTATGCGCATTAAATTATTCGCATAACAATATTTGCAAAACTTTATGCGCATTA
The DNA here is from genome assembly GCA_023653785.1 of Ophioderma brevispina. Classification (NCBI taxonomy): domain Eukaryota; kingdom Metazoa; phylum Echinodermata; class Ophiuroidea; order Amphilepidida; family Ophiodermatidae; genus Ophioderma; species Ophioderma brevispina. The sequence goes on from JAMKCH010003672.1 coordinate 60,777, forward strand.
AAATATTCGCATAACAATATTTGCAAAACTTTAAGCGCTTTAAATTATTCGCATAACAATATTTGCAAAACTTTATGCGAATTAAATTATTCGCATAACTTTTTTTTTTTTTTTTTTTTAAAATGTTTGCCTCATATGCTAAAATTTAGGTAGATCTTTATTTCAGAAGCTGCAGATTTCTCTTTATCATATAGTTCCTAAGACCCTAAGAGACGAAAAATGTACAGCCTACAGGTTTGGACTTAAGGGCTGCACATCCCCCGTCTTTAAAAAAATGAGTGCCCATTTGGGTTAATTATCATGCAATTTGGGCCCGTTTAGCACTTGCTGCAGCAGGTCATTCGGCATGTTAGGACATGGGAATTTTGCTCCCACTGGTTCGGTTTCCTGCGCCTCTGGGACTGCTAATTGCTATGTGATTAACACCAGAGTTGGTGACTGGTGACAGCAACAACGTGAGCTTGATATGTATGGAACGCATTTCTGGCATTAAATGCGGTCACATAATTCGCTCTGTTTTACTGCATTGTTTTCTTCGAAGTGGATCCACCGCATAACTTTATTCGTATTTTAGCACATTTTGACATGCGAATAAGCTTCTTCGCATTGAAATATCCGCATAACAATATTTGCAAAACATTATGCGCATTAAATTATTCGCAAAACAATATTTGCAAAACTTAATGTCGCATTACATTATTTGCAATGCTTAATGCGCAATAAATTATTCGCATAACAATATTTGCAAAACTATGCGCATTAAATTATTCGCATAACAATATTTGCAAAACTTTATGCGCATTAAAATATTCGCATAACAATATTTGCAAAACTTTAAGCGCTTTAAATTATTCGCATAACAATATTTGCAAAACTTTATGCGAATTAAATTATTCGCATAACAATATTTGCAAAACTTTATGCGCATTAAATTATTCGCATAACAATATTTGCAAAACTTTATGCGCATTAAATTATTCGCATAACAATATTTGCCAAACTTTATGCGCATTAAATTAATCGCATAACAATATTGGCAAAACTTTATGCGCATTAAATTATTCGCATATGTTTATGTGCATAAAAAGATAATATACGCATGTACGTATTCGCATTTAATTATTCACATACGTTTGTTTGCAATAGAGTATTCGCATGAGTTTCTTCGCATTCCCCATAAAATAAATAACGTACATGAAATCATTCGCAATTTGTCATTCGAACATTTTTATGCGCAATTTGTCATTCGAACATTTTTATCGCACTTGTGGTCATTCGCTCTTTTTCATTTGCTCAGAACACAAATGAATGGTACGATACGGTCTTTTTGTACGTGGTTTGTAACGATCGGTTGTGTAGTGCCAAAAAATAAGCCATGCCCACATTCCCGCCGACTTATTAATGTGTGTGTGTGTGTGTGTGTGGAGGGGGAGGAGCGTGTTAGGGAGGGAGCGAGGGTGATGGGGAGGAGCGAGTGTTGAGGGGAGGGGTGGTGGCGGTGGGGTGTTGGGGAAGGGCGGGGTTGGGTGAGCGGGGGTTTTTGAGGGTTGTTGGGGAGGGGGGAGGGGAGTTGGGAGGGGGTGTTGGGGAGATGGTGTTGGGGAGAGGTGTTGGGGGGAGGGTGTTGGGGAGGGTATTTTATTTTATTTATTTAATGACATCTTTAAGGAGGGTAAGCCCACATCAGTTCACGCACTGCTTCCAGAGGGGCCCTCCCGATACAAGGTTAAAAACATTGGTTAAAATACATAGAATATAAATCATTTCAATTACATACCAAAAATACAAATATTTTTGAAGTTTTGTTATTATTATATTGATATCGTTTGTCTACTAAATATATGTAAAATATATAAAAAGCTTTGAATAAGCATAAATAAATATCAATATTTAAAAATGTGGTCTTTGGCACACCTTCTTTTAAAAACATGGAGATTGGCAAGATTTGGAAGTGATGAGGTAGCTATTCAAGATATAGCACAAGATAGAACTTGAAGGAGCGTGTTGACAGATAAATGAGAGAGATTATTATGAGCTTAAATCTTGGTTATAAGTGTTTTATCGCCTCCATTTATATGATTAACTTTTAAAAATATTATTTTCTCAATTTTATTGAGAAAAGATTCTCACAGGGAAAAGCATTTGTTTACTATTAAAAAAGAAAAAAAGGATTTCCCTAGAGGTGTTTATGCAGAGTGCACATGTTTAGATTGCACAATAGGGCGAAGTGGGTGAATTACCCCAAGGATGTAAAAACTTAGACCGTAGAAACTTGTTATGCTTTTGAGATCAAAATCATTGTAAGATCGTGATTCCCCCACAAGTTATCATATATGAAGTGAATTGTAATTCGTGGTGATGAATTCCGATTGGTCAGCTGTGTAAGGTTATGTTTAGCATGAGGCGGATGTAATGATTATGTTAGAAAGGGGCATATACTGTGAGTAGTAAATTACTATTCACTGGAAGGACTCTCTGCCCGCATCCACTACTAACAAGAGCTAGAAGATAGCTGTTGTACTTATTATTACCCAGGTATTTTAATCCCATGTGAGCAGAGTGCTGTAATAGCGACTGTAGTCTTTGAAGCCGAAAGTGCTGGAGGAATCAAAATAGATTCCAATTGGGACAAGATAGAAATCGTGGTGATTTCTTGGACTGATATACTGCGGATTATGTCGTCGAGGGATTAATTAACCTTGTCGTCTTGAACTGCTGGACCAAAAAAAGTTATTTCAGGACTGAGAAGCTTCCCTTGGAATATACTACATGAGAGTTAAATTATGTGAACTTTGAATACTGTCATTGTGGAGTCTTCGCTGTGAGGACATTGTTGAACTGCAACGCCTTCCACATAGGATACTAGAACTCTTTATAAGTATACTAATCTTAAATTGTGTAATTATATGAATTTTGTTTTGGACATACCAAATGCTTGAACCAAAATCAAGTAAAGATAATAAAATCTGTTATATTATATAAAATTCAGATCACTGTGCACAGGCTCATTTATTGTGTTGGAAAGGTATTTCTGACTTAGGCGTCCACGAGACGTAATAAACATAAGCATGCGTGATAGTCTGTGATTGAATGTGTCACTCAAGTAATCCGGAGCCAGCCCATACATTTGTACATCAAAAATATTCAAGAAGTATCTGCCCCTTTGGACAAACATTTTCCCACTTAATCTTGTATAAATCCCTTGGGTGAATATCTCTGATTTTATCTGTACACCCATAAGTCATAGGGTGGGGTGTTGAGGGAAGGGTGGTTGGGGAAGATGGAGGGAGGATGGTGGAGAGGGGAGGGATATTGGGGGGGGAGGGGTGGTGGGGAGGGCGGTGTTGGGAGGGGGTGTTGAAAAAATTCAGGCATTAAAAAAGGTGGCAAAAAAAAATGGCCTGTGCCCCAATCAGGGACAGGTACCCCCAGAGCACCCCCCCAGTGCCCTTCCAATCAGTACGGTTGCCCGCCCCCCACCCAATGAGACGCACGCTACGGACACATGGCATTACGCAGCACGGAATCCGACATGATTGCCATTTATGATTGCCAATGACCCTGAGGTGTAGGCCTACTGATTACTATTCCCCATGAGTGACACAGATATTATTACAAGCTTGAATTTCTACAAACTGTTACTATACTGTAATATTTTGTAAAATAAGATTTCATTCAAGCAAAAAATACCAGGATTTTGATGACAATTAAAAAAAAAATGGGTACATTTCGTGATTCCCGTTATTTGAAAATCTCCTTGTGCCCATTTAACATGATTAGAGTGTACTTCAAGCACATGAGCATCATAGCTGTTAAGGCTTACAATCCAAGGTCAATTTTTGATGCAAGGTTGAAATGTAGTTACAGGACAAAGAAACTGTCAGGAAATGACGAGGACTTGTAACTGTAAAAATAAGTCAAAACGCATGTTTACCTTCTGTTAAGCTCTTTTCCACAGTAAGCACGCGAACGCAAACAACTCTTTCTGCACGGTCTATCAGTTGATATATATTATATATACGATCGAGTCTGGCAAGGGCCGGCCCGCCCAAACTTCTGTAAATTCTAAATCGGCTTATTCGTAAGCCAGGTACCGTCCCTGATTTCGGGGGGGGGGGGGGGGCGGCACAGGCCGGTTTGCCACCTTTCAATGGAAGTTTTCACCCCCCCTATTTTCCCCCCAACACATCCTCCCCAACACCCCTCTCCAGCACCCCTCCCCAACACCCCTTCCCCCTCCACAACACAACACCCCTCCTAAAACCCCTCCCCTCCCCAAGCACCACCACCCCTCCCCATCTAAAACCCTCCCCTCCCCAACACCCCTTCCCCAAACAAACATCCCTCTCGCCTCCCCAATTTACACCTCCCCAACACATCTCCTCCCCAACACCCCTCCCTCCCCAACCCCACTCCTCTCTATACCCCCTCCCCGTCCCAACAACCCTCCCTTAAACCCTTGCTCTTCCCAACACCCCTTCCCCAACAACATCCCTCGCCCTTCCTCAACACCCCGTCCCCAACAGATACACCTCTCCTCAACACCCTCCCCAACACTCGCACCTCTCCACCAACACCCCATACCCCTACCAAACATTAATAAATAGGCAGGAATGTGGGCATGGCTATTGCACCAACCGATCGTTACAATTACAAACCACGAAAAAAGACCGTTACCCATATTTTCTGACCCGAATGAAAAAGCGAATGACAAAGTGCGCAAAAAAGGGTTCGAATGAAAAATTGCGCATTAAGTAATGGGAATAATTTCATGGACAAACTATAATGTGATTTATTTTGTGGGGAATGCGAAGAAACTCGTGCGAATAATTTATTGCAAACACAACGTATGTGAAATTAAATGGAAATTTTAAATTTAAAGGCGAATACGTTACATGCGCATATCTTCTGTGAATGTGAAATGCGAGCAGCACAAATCAAATATTTGGAGCCTGCACATTAACATATGCGAATAATTTAATGCGCTAAAGTTTTGCAATATTGTCATGCGCATAATTTACTGCGACATATAAAGTTTTGCAAATATTGTTATGCAACTAATTTTTTAAATTCGCATAAAGTTTGCAAATATTGTTATGCAGAATAATTAATGCGCAAAAAGTTTTTGCAAATATTGTTATGCTGATAATTTAATGCGCATTAAAGTTTTACAAGATTGTTATGCGAAGAATTTATGCGCATTAGCTTTGCAAATATTGTTATGCGAATAATTAATGCACATTAAGTTGTTGCAAATATTGTTTGCGAATTTAATTTGAATGCGACGTAATGTTTTGCAATATTGGTATGGGGACATTCAATGCGAAGAAGCTTATGCGCATGTCAAAATGTGTAAAATGCGAATAAAGTTATGCGGTGAATGCACTTTGAACAAACAATGCAGAGCGAAAATTTTTGACCCGCATTTAATGCCAGAAAATGCTTCCTACTTATTACATATGCATTGTTAGTCCCTATATGAGTAGATAGATTGACCTTCACGAAGAACGGATCCTCCTGTATATTTTGCAATTTGACTTTTCATATAACACATTGGTGGCAATTTTGAATCCCAACATAGCACCACTAATGAATAATTGAAACTTCACTTCAACCCGGGATTTCATTTTCATTATCATTGCATAATGTCACTTAATTGATATTTACTAGCATGCTGACGCCAATGTTCTGTATTGGTATTAATAACTAATTTTACAACCTAGGTATTCTTCATTGGCGGCCATTTGAATTACAAACATAACAACACTTTAACATTTTATGTTAAAAATAATTTAAACCATCAACAACGTGGCATTTTATCTTCGTGTTTACATTTAATTATTTTATAGCGTATGTAAATGGGTCATTTCCAAAAGCCATAATATATGGGGAATCGGAGATTTGGCGGCCATTTTGAAAAAAAATGCTGTTTTCTCAGTCGCACCCACACTTTCAATTTTTGCATCATCACTTTTCTGTTATCGGAAGGTACCTGCTACCCAAATTTAAGCCCATCAAGGACAATGTTCTAAATTTTAATGGGCCAGTCATTAAATTAAGGCCCTATTGCAGCTTATTGTCCCTACACTAATCGTATTCCTCAGGTCATAGGATCAGAAAAGTATAGATTGACATATCAGTTAACAAGCCAAAGCGTTTATAGAATCAATGTTTGACTTTCATGGGTCAAATTAAAAAATGCTTTATTTCATCGAAACGGTCACGAAGGTCAACATTCATGGCATTTAATGGACTTGATCTTATTTCCCCCTACTTTGTTAAGCAAGCATTCGAGACACCTCCAAAACTATTCCCTATTTAATCCTATAACGCTCCCCAATAGGTTTTGTGCACCATTTTGTTTTATCAAAATCGGTAGGCAACTTTAAAATTTGAATTTTTTAAAGTTTTGTGTGTAAATGTATTTATTGCTTTTTGCTGTTTTAGCCTATTAACTCTCCAAACGTTAGGTTGCACATATTACAAACTTGACCCATCTACAAACTTTATCTTGCCCCCCTCTCCTTAAGGACCATTTGCAGCACTTAAGAATCACGTTCAGGGGTTCCGTCAGGCTTTTACATATTTAATCACTCAAACATTTGGTACTTGAGAAGGCTGTGTTACAAATGTGTCTACTAGCTCCCAGGCTAATATAGTTTGCCCTATCTGCGAGTTTATGGTTTATATGAAATAACTTTTCAAGGTTATACTGGGGGTAAAGGTTCCGAATGCTCTAATTCTTTCCAAAGTGTAATCAAATGTGTTCGTCTCATTGTGTACCAAACTGAAATATATATTTAAACAATTCAAGTAATTTTCTTGTTGGTATAGGGCTCATTATGACAGGTGGCTAATAATAATATAATGTAGGCATTTTAACGCCGCGACATATCCACGTAAACGTGCGCAAGGCGCTGTTGCGGCCAGCCATAAAGGCGCTCAGCACATCAGAGAAACCATGTACCCAGGCCCGTAGCCAGAATTTAGTTGGGGCGGGGGGTGTGGATTTGCCAGAAGTGGACCTTTGCGTACCAGCAAGCAAGTTTTTTACGGCTCGCTGCGCTCGCCGGTTGACCAAATTTTTCACCGTCCGTCTCCCCAAATTCTGCAAGGGGGGGGGGGGGGACTACAAACAAAACAATTTAGTCAAGCGGCAAACTTTAAAATACCACAAAACGGACCTTCAAAATGACAAAGCGGACCTTCACCATCATAAAGCGCGGACCTTGTTACATTTTTTTTGGGGGGGTGCGTCCACCCCGACCCCCGCTACGGCCTGAGCTGATAGTACCAAGAACGATTTAGGCACGAAGTCAGTTTTAGAATCAGGAGGAAACCGGAGTACCCCGGAGAAAACCTGCGGGAAGAGTATGGATCGATGAAGAAACCAAATTCACATAGAGCCACCGAGAACGAGCCTCTATCGGGGATCGAACCAGGGACCGGCTGCCAACCCGTTCCCCCCAACGGTCTATGGGAGCTCAAAAGCCACTGCCCTTGTCAACATTTAGGAGATGTAGATAGTGAGAATGATTTTTTGGCCATAATATGACCATACAACATGTACGGGTAATTTGGAATTAGTTTAATTAAAATCGGACTGTTTTGAAAATTACCCCATGATGACCTTGAACATTTTGTGGCCTCTATGCCTTAAACTAAAGTTCAAAAGTTAGACAAATAATTATACATTTTCTTATTCAATCATTGAATTATTGAATCATTTTAAATTTGTTACCCCTGTATAAACGTTACCCCTTATTATTCCTCAATTAGCACAAGGGGACCTCTTTTTTGGGGGACTTTTAATATGTTGCTCCTCACAACATTAGGAAATTATCTTGGAAAAAACAGCTATGCCTTATTTATTTTCCTGGACTACAGCTGCCGTTATTTTGGTAGTCGGGAGAGGGGCATGTAGGCCTACATGAGCCTTGGTGATCGTGGGCGTTACAGCATTATGGTCCTGAGGGGCAGCATTATGGTCCTGAGGGGGCAAAAGCCCGGTCAGGGGAAGAGTCGTCCCGATCTGAGTGTAAATAAGGTCCAAAACGGCTGATTTTGGGATGGTTTTCATCAACATTTATGGATTTTACCTCAATTGCTTGGGCACTGTTCCTCTCTCCTTTTCCCCTAATGGCTATGCCACTGGTTCTATTATACTAGAAACGATGTCCTATTCAAGACAAGATTTGTTAAAATTTAGTCCAGGTTCTAGTCTGATTAAATGGATGAATTTGCAGAATAATAATTAACCTATATTTAAAGAGATGATTTCCCCAAAGGGCCTAAAGCCACTTTTCATATCACCATTTTTTCACACTGCACTTTATCAATTTATATAATTTTGTTGTCAATGAAAGATCCCACATGCAGAGGCCGAAAAAAACTGCATTAGTTTTATTCTCTGATTTCTACTTGGGTTTTCTATGCATTTCTTTATTTTCTGTATGAAGGTGCTTTAGGCCATTTTGGAAAAGATATTTGCGCACCAAATTTGGGCAATCAACGTTCCCATAAAACCACGATCTTTAAAACAAGATTCACTGCATCTCAGGTAGAGATGAAAATCCAAAACCGTAATTACTTATGAACTTTTCGAGTTACGACACTTGTTTTTTAAGATGGCTGTCAATTTTGAGCATTTTTAGCAAAACCACTGATTTTATGTTTAAAGTATTTTCAACACCGTACCTTGAAACCTTGTGTGAATACTTCCTTTAAAATATGACAGAGTACAATAAGAGACTATAGCCTCTTATATAGTAAGGATACAGACACATTACAAAAACACACTCGTGTATGGTAGCAAAACCAAATACTTGTTTAAAGTACACTTTGGGAGGCCATACATGACCACGATATGATCCATCTTGGAATACAAGCCCCCTTTTCCTTGGGGGGGGGGGGGCTTTTATATACATAATATTTTACTAACTGGGGTAAAAATCTCACAATGCAGATGACTTTTCTTGATGCTATACAAACTCTCACCTTCTAGCTCTGATCCTTCTAATTCTGATCCTTCCGACTCTGTTCCTTCCGACTCTGATCCTTCCGACTCTGATACTTCCGACTCTGATACTTCCGACTCTGATCCTTCGAATTCTGATGATGAATTATATAACAAGGTTTAGTAAATGCATGGCACATTGCTGTGCACTCGAATAAACAGCAATTGATTTATTCAATTTGATCTCCCACCCAACCACTACCATAAATAACTCTATACTTGACAGTGATATAAGGGGCTAAGCAGCAATAATGCGATAGGATAAGAAAATCGAAATTAATTGTATAAGCTTGTAAATATGGGATATGTTTTTAATTCCATTAAACAAGTTTAGTGTAGGAAAAATAACCAAATAGTTTAAAAATGAAGTATTAAGTAATTGGTGTTTTACAACTACAGTGTGGATCATTAAAACCCTACACATTCAGAAAAGATTTTTTTTGAAAGGTTAAACGTTGTTTATGCTTGAATGTTTGGGGATGTTTACAGGAATAAACAGGTTATCAAAAGTTTTTTTTTTGGTGTCTTTCGGACTTTGTCAATTTTGCCGAGAGACCCAAAATTTATGTTTGACCACTTTTAGCCATACAATGCAGAGAGACTGACACCGAGGTATACCATAACTCATTATAGCTGATAGCAAAGACAAATCACACATGCAATTTCAGTTGGTATTGATTTCTTCTTGACAAAAACGTATCAGTTTTAATAAACGGTCTATTTTGTAACATAATTATAACTAAAATGTCTTCAATAAATGAATTTACTATTGTTCAATCATAAAGAGTCCGTTATTGAAATTCACTACATGTCAATGTCTCAGTTCATGAACATAATGAAATTGCTAAGAGATTTTTGTTTTACATCTCTAAGGTAATTATATTGCACAAATACAGTGTAATCAACGCCCATAAGTTGCGAGAAGAACTAAAGCTTAAGTATTCTGTAAATAAATTAGAATTAAAACTTAAAATTAATATGGTTTCACCTTGATTCCCAAGTTTAGTTGTAGGTTAAAATAATGAAAACTTGCTGATCCATAGTAAACTGTAGTCTTACACCAGTCATCTTGACTTTCTTATCTCGGACATTAAACATTTTTTTTACTCAGCATTTTCTTTTTTAATGTCGGGAATATACTTTTATAATCTTACAATTATTCTCCCACCTTCTATTGTTTGACAATAATTTGGTGTTAAATGTTTTACCAAAAGCACTGGCTGAAGACCATGCATGCTCTATACATCTTTGTGTGGCTCAAATGGCCAAACAGGATTTTTAAGTCTCTCAGCAAAATATACATAACTGCTTCCTTCAAAGTCCAAATGACACCAAATAAACGTTTTCTGAAAGCCTGTTTATCCCTCTTCATATCCAAAGCAAACATTTGAGCAGAAATAATTGTTAACTATTTAAATTAGTGTTTATTCTGAATGTAGGGTTTTATTGACTCACATTGTACTTTATCATGTATACGCAAGGTATTGTTATCACCAAAATACACTTGTATCGAGAAAAAATGAGAAAAGTCTGGGAAACTTCGGGGAATGCTATCCGAAAAAAGATATAAAAAAGATATAGAACATGCCTCCATTTCAATTACGATTCATGGCTTAAATGAAGAAACAGGGAGATGTTGCATAACTGCCCTTTCGAGCCTGTAAGTGGTGCCTAGATAGACACTTTGTTCTTCATAAGCTACAAAGAGGCTACATGGGGCAGCCCTTTATGAAAAGTATTCAAAGACCTATTAGCTTTTCGATGTTTCAGATTAGCAAATTGCTGCTTATTGCTTTAAATTCAAAGATAACAAAGATAATCCAAGCCATTATAATAAGTAATTGCTAAACATTCGATATGTTATGTACTTTGTTATTCTGCGCTCAGATTAGAAAGGTGAGGAAAGGCTTTCCATTAACCGATGTATCTTTTTAATAATAACTATAGTAGATTTCATAATAAGCGAGACCTCAATGAGAGTTTTAGGTTTGTCCATTCACCGTGAGAGGTAAGAGGATTTTTTTAATGGCCACATGTAAAAAAGTTCATGTTGCTCATACAATGTATAGTAATGTAGCTAGTAAATAAATGGTGACCTAAAATACATTTGATGTCGAGTTGAAAAACGTGCCATACAAACTCGCGATTTTACTGATCAGAATTAAACAGTGCTTTGGGGTAAAAAAATATCGACTGCCGTTTTGACAAGCACTCGATCCCAAAACTCCACGAAAATTGAGTTCAGCTCTGGTAAACCCACCACTGAAACCCACCTTCCATTCGCGACCAGGCTACGGGCTTTCGTAAATTACGATTTCACTAGGAAACTTTCGAAATGCACGACGATTGTTCTTGGACGGATGAAATGACATTTTGAATCATATGCGCATGCATGCGTCGACTTTGACGTGTTGTCTCCTCGCGTCGTCCTCTGATTTCTATGACGGTTGAGTGGGCAAATCTTCATTGTGCCCGCAACCCTCAGATTTTGATATAATTATGACTCAAGTTTTCTATCAGTAAAGTGACGTCATTCGTGATCGTCTTGGTTCTAAAAAATCGAATCTGCACAATGTACAACGGACGAGCAAGGACAGTATGTTACAATCCATAGAACCATCTGACGTGGATTTCGAAAGTTTCATTACTATCAGCGTGAAAGGGACAAAACAACAAGATATATAGAGTGTACCTTCCGGTTCTTCAGTTTCAGATTCCTCTTGTGGTTCCGGGGCTTCGGTTGGCTCTGATGCTTCTGGTGCCTCTGATTCTGATGCCTCTGGTGCCTCTGATTCTGATGCCTCTGGTGCCTCTGATTCTGATGCCTCTGATTCTTCCTCTTCTTCAGAAGAACTGGTTGCTGCTTGGTTAGCAGGGTAGTCCACTATTGGTGCCGGTTGTAGAAAGCTATTTCCAGGTTCTTCAGTTCCTTCTTGTGTTTCTGCTGCTTCGGTGGGGTCTGTTTGTTCTTGTGGTTCTGGTGCGTCTGTCGGTTCTGGTGCGTCTGTCGGTTCTGGTGCTTCGGTCCCTTCTGGTGCTTCTGCTTCAGGAGTCTCTGGTTCTTCCTCTTCCTCTTCAGACGAAAAAGAACCCCCACCACCTGCTGCTACTTGAGATGCAGGCGGAGGTACATCTGTACACTTGTAAGTAACGTAATTAAAATAGGCCTCTGAAAGTTCTGGGCGAAGACGACATTGGGTTTGACGAAATTTACAGAAATTTCTGAACCTTTTGAACTTCAGCTTCCCAGACGCGTCCATGTACTGACCGCACGTGTATTGAATACCTTCTCCCTTGCAGTGTTTTGGACAAACAGTTTCTGTAAAGAATATGGGATAAAAGAAAATAATAATTTTGTTATGCGTAGATTAACGAATGATGTTTTTGACATTCACGTCGCGCACCTCGGCGGCCATAGGCAGTGGCGTAACCAGCGGGGGGCAGGGGGGGGGGCAGACTGCCCCCGGACAACTAAAATGGGGACGGAGAAGCTAAAAAATGGGGACGAGAAGAAGGGGGAGAAGGGGAAAAATATGGGTTTACCCGGCGAGCGAAGCGAGCCGGAAAAAAATGGGGAAAATTCTTGAGTCTTGCCCCCCCGGAGGCCAAGGTCTGGTTACGCGCCTGGCCATAGGAGCATGAGATCTATTATAATATAACCCATAATGCACTGTAAAGCGATCTGATGACATCAACTACTGCACGCATTTGAATCGCGGATGCGACGACTGCTGACATTTCGATATTCGTTAATACACATCACATCATGTGATGTGCCATACATATGCATCGTGTGTATGTGCCATACACATCACATCATGTGTATTATTAGTCAGGCAGCAGTTGTCAGCTACTGCGATAATTTTGCCAACTTTGATTTTTCACTTTCGTGTGTTCAAGGACATCACAAGGATTCGATTTCAACTTGTTCCCGAATTTTCAGTGTCGTATTTCGTCACCTGGGGCGCTTTTCAAAATGGCCGCCAAAATCATAGAAAATCCAATCAAAGCGTATTGTTTAGCACAAATACCATCTAATAGGGTTAAGTTTCTGCGTTATTTTGGCCAAGTGACCGTTAGAAATGTTTTAAAACCAAAACAGTGTTGTTCAGGAATGATAGAGGGCGTTTTTTTCAAAATGGCCGCCAAAATCATAGAGAATTCATTAAAAGCATAGTGTTACCAAAATAACATCTAATAGGGTCGGGTTTCTGGATAATTTTGGCCAGGTGATCTCTAGAAATGTTTTCAAATAAAAACAGTGTTGTTCAGGAATAATTGATGGTGGATTTGTTTCCAAAATGGCCGCCAAATCATATTAATTAAACACAGTCTTAAAACATAGTATTGATCAAAATGCCATTTAATAGAGTGGAGTTTTCATGTTATTTGCGCCTATGTTTCCATAATATTTCAGGACCAAATTGCTCTTCTTTCCCATTATTTTTTTTCTATAGAGTGCGCTTTTCCAAGATGGCTAAAGAATAATAGAAAATACCGAACAAAAGATTAAAAAGAAAATTATTATGTGGACTTGAATTTCGAGAATTTTACTCTAGTGAATTTTCAAGAGTTTTACATCAGAAAACAATACTGTTACAATGAATAGATTAAACTCTCCCCAAGATTGTGGGTAGAGCACCCAGTGGGGTATATGCTTAACTTTGTTGGAAATGATTAATGGTATATTTCTTTGACACACTAAATAACTAAAGGTTACACACCACAACTTCCACAAAAAGGTCCACGTTTTGCTGATTATTTATGATAACAAATGTTCACACTTTAGAGACACTTTGACAAGAAAGTGAACCTTTTGCTTATAAAGATGTTCAAAAAGTAAAAACATTAAAAAAAAAGGCCTTTTAAGGAGTTGGGTCAACTTTTTTGAAGGACCTACAATTAAATACTGCCACGCATCTGGAGATAGCCAAAATACATGGATCCACATGATTGGGTACAAGCTAAGAGGTAAAGTATTGTTTACTTTGTGCTTGGGGGGGGGTAACTTTTCGTACCAGTAGCGCCGACTTGGTATATACTTTGTCGTAACGATGCTAATTTGATCATATGGAGAAATTTTAGTTTTCACTTAATGTTAGGTAGTGATTGTAATCAAAACAAAATTGATGCAATTTATGTCTGCAACTCAGACGTGAACAATGTTTGTGTGCTCATTTGTGTTTTCTATGGGGATAACAATGAAACATTCGCGCAATTCCATATGAATCTGCAACAAGTCCCCGGGCCCGTTTGTAGAAGTTTTTTTCCATAATTAGATCCCATCATATGTCATGTAATGAGAAAAACTGGTACTGTGATACTCTCGCAAAGTATGGAACTGGGTGCAGATGCTAATTATGTTAGATAGAGAATGTTATAATGAAAGTGTCCGATATTTTACTACCTCACAAAGAGCCAAGGGCAACTTGCCCAATTTATACGGCTGACATATCTTCTATCAAACTCTTGGGAGCTTTCTTGGCTTTCTGATTTATTGCTGGCGTAATATGGGGGGATAACAAGTCCATGAAACTCTTTGAAATCTCCAAACGTGAAAGATCTTCCGCAAATGAGCTTTGATTGTGTGATCTGCGAGTATTAGACTGTCACTTCCCAAAAGGCCAGATAAATAAACATCTTTATGTAACCGCATTAGCATAAATACTTCTGGGTCAGGGCGCTGTCCACTTCTAGCCAAGTCATGGTGGTAAATTTAAAAGAATTCATGGTATGCATAAAATTTGTGTCAAACTCGGCGATGCTGACACAGCAATGCCGATATGCAGTTACTTAATGGGGAGGAAGGCCATTCATAGAGGACTGTTGCAATTGCAAAAAGGGACAGCTTGCTATAGAGATAGGCGCGAGTCCGTCAAAGAAGACCCAAGATATGGAAGGCTATTGTAGGTATTTTAATCCTGAGATTATTTTATGCCTTGTAAAAATCTAGTTGCTCGAAGATGGAAGAGTAATAGTGGTTGGTTGGTTCGCTCCTGCCATGACTGACAGCTCGTGACCTCAGAGATGCGATGCCAGAGATGACGATCTTCAGTAATAGAATAGCACAGTGTGTCTTGTAACCGCCTTAATTTGGTCGAACCAAGCTCTTGGCCTGCATCTTCTTTTGCCTTCAACCAATTTTGCATAACCACCTTGCCCGAGTTGTTTCCACTACGCCTTGATACATGACCAAAATATATTAGTTTCTGGATGCAGAGCTTCTGTAACAAGCGTTTTTTCACCACTTGAGTTTGTCCTCTTCTCGATCCATGGGATGCGAAGTATACGCCTCCAACACCTCAACACCGCATCCCAAAGGCTGCAATTCTGTTACGGTCTGATTGGGCAAGGGTCCGTGGCTCACTTGCGTATGTCGCCATTGGAAATGCCAGAGCTTGGACTAGACGATTTTTGGAAGTTCTAGCAATTTCTCTGTCAGTCCAGATCTTGGATAGATTGACCATTGCCGATCTTGCCATTGCCAACCGATGCTGGATCATGGCCTCAGTTACCCTCCTTAGTAATCAAGGATCCAAGAAAGTTGAATTGATAGACAAACTCCACCTCCTTTCTGCTTTCAGGACCAATAGCCATCAACCTAGTCTTGCCGACATTGTGGTACCCACATATAGCTGCACTTGTTGGCACATCAAAGCAATCAGCAGAAAAAATAAGTATCCTCAACAGATAAGAACGCCTTGTTAAGAAAGCTTTACGCCAAGATGCCCTATATTCTAACCCCAGAGAAAAGGAGGAGAGAGTGGAAGTGGCCCGATTTTCGATGAAACCTGGATACACGTTTACGATCTCCACTTAAAAGAGAAAAACAAAATTTTGGTTTATAAAGATGGCAAGACCCCAATCACTATTATGGTAACTTTGAGGTTAAAAAAACAAGAACGGGCATCAACATGGGGGGGGGTATGATCGTATTGACCATCCCCCTTATCAAAATATTGGGGGATATATATATCCCCATCCCCGGGATTTGCGCCTATGATCACTGCACAGTGCAGCACCAATACCAAGTTTTGTATACAATGTTTTGATGGATATGGTACAGTTGCAAAAATTAAACTCCACAATGTTAATTAATACTATTTAAGGGTTTTGCCACATGTCCTCGAATAGAAGCGTCCAAAGATGGGAATATCGCAGATTTTTCTGCATTATGGCAATTCTTCGACACAGAGGTCTGCTCTTGCAAAAAATTTTGTTGAAGCAAATGACAGTCATATCTTGCCTTGTCCCCTTTACCAGTTTACAGTCCACCACGACACCATGTGATTTCTAGCTGTTTCCAAGTCTGACAGCTGACCTTGCAGGACCTCGATATGGTAGCCGAAGCGCTATCGAAGGTGCCATTCATCATTGCATGAGAGGGATACATAAAAAAGACTTTGCAGCAGGCTTTAGAGCGTGTGCTTTAGCCCTCCCTGTGTTAGTATGTGTTAGTATGTGACATTTAAGGGTTTACATCCATTTTTACAAGAAAGCGCCCTCTACAAATAGTAATGTTATTTATTATACGTAAAGAATAATATTCTTAAATAATCTTGAATATTATCCTATTAGGTAGTGTTTTGGTCAATATTTTTTGTTTGAATTTGGCAGTCATTTTAGAAAACGTGCCCTCAATTATTCGTGAATAACACCGTTTTATATGAAAACATTTCTAGAGATCACTTGGCTAAAATCATCGAGAAAACTAACTTAGTAGATAATGTTTGTCGTAAACATTATGCTTTTAATTAATTTTCTGATTCGGTGGCCATTTTGGAAACAAAACCACCCTCAATCATTTCTGAACGACACTATTTTATTTTGAAACATTTCTAGAGTTCACTTGGCCAAAATTATCCAGAAACCCGACCCTATTAGATGGCATTTTGGTAAACAATATGCATTTAAAGATTTTTCTATGATTTTGGCGGCCATTGTGAAAAAAAGCCTTCCATCATTCCTGAACAACACTGTTTCTAGCGGTCACTTGACCAAATTTATCCAGAAACTTGACCCTATGAGATGGTATTTGTGGTAAAAAATACGCTTTTATTCGATTTTCTATGATTTTGGCGGCCATTTTGAAAAGGCGTCCCCAGGTGACGAAATACGACACTGGAAATTCGGCAACAAGTTGAAAGCGATTCCTTGTGATGTCCTTGAACACATGAAAGTGAAAAATCAAAGTTGGCAAAATTATCGCAGTAGTGATAATATAGTGACATCTGTTGCCTGACTATATGGCACTTTGAGAGCACTTTTTGACGTTCAAAAGTAGCACAATTGGGCGGGTAAAGCGCGGTGTTTGCAACACACTACACATGCGCTCTTTCGGTGGTGATATCATCAGATCACTTTACAATGAATAGTGGGTAAAGCGTAATCGGTCAAGTGCACATCACGGTCTAAGAGAAAATAACACAAGGTTTAACTTTGTCTCAAACTATACAGCAGATCCATCTGATCGACATGGTGTCTTGCACACAGAGCCCGTTTTTCGACATTATTTAACAAGAGATTTACAATTACGATTTAATAATATTTTCGGTATTATACGTGCTAAGATTCACCCAACATATGGACGCCGTGAAGTGTTTGTATGTCACCTCAGGTGCGTGATGTAACTTGAAAACCCTTTTCCATGCACATAAATCTGTGTACACTCTAAAACCAGGTTAGTAATGGGGAGCTCATCAAAATAATTTGTCAAATTTTTAACAATTGCATCAACTTGACCATTTTGAATCGAAATTTGATCATTTTGATACCAATATTTGTAAAAAGTTGACAAATATCTTGGTGGGCTCCTAGCTTAAACAATATTCGTAGCAAAATGACAACTTTGTTTTAACAATTAATATCGCGCATAATATGCGATTATTTAGGAGTACCTTTTCAACCCCCAATTTCTGGGATTGTCTCCTGGCGCAACTTAACTAACACAAAAACAACACCAACATTCACCAACGGAAAGTCTGATTTGAATTCTGTTTTCAGCTTCCAATAGCCGAGACCATCCCGGATTTTCCCATTATCATTTCGCATATAATTTTGACCACCTGAGGTCTAAGAAGTCTCTCGAATGTCATGAACACACAGTGCAGAATTTCCGAAATCTCCCCAAGCTGTATCACAAATATGACGTCAACATTCAGTAATGAGCGGCGCTCTTCATTTGTAATTGTTACGAAGAAGTTTGTTCGTGCTTTGGAAAATGTGTTTTTTGGAGTCTTGGCTCCAGGAACCCCTCTTATCATGTAAAAACATGTAAAAACGACATTTCAATTAAAGACACTATCAGTGATTTGAAAAATATTTGAAATTTGCAGGAATAGCTTCAAAGTGAAGGATAAGTCCGTGTAGATTTCTTATAAGTTACCTTTCCAGCTGTAGAATTGACAGAAAAGGAAGAAAACAGGCAGTTTTCCAGATACGAATTCTACCATTCAATTTACGTGTTGTAGTAAGTGTCCGTTCGGACAGGAATGACTAATCTCCGTCTGTCCTTATTTAGTTTGCTTCTGTCGCTAATCATTTGCAGGGTATGTTAGGATACCTGTACTTGTTACATACATGCAAAAATCTGATTTTTGATGATTTTTTCGATTTGCTGATTTAGCAATCACTGATAGTGTCTTTAAGTGTTTAGTGTGTATTTATCACTATAGGTATTATTCCATACAGGTGAAACTTATACATTTTATGAACGATCATAGGAGGATGTTATTACATAATTATTGAATAAGTTACTGTTTGAATGCATGGAAAAGCAACTGTTTGTCAATTATGGTCTTAACGGTGGTAAGCCATGTTAAGCCAGGCCTATGCCATGCGATATATGTTTACAGGCTTTGGAAGATAATAAAACGCTTGAAAACCAACCTGAACAGAGTTCACCTTCTTTAAGTTCTTCAAGTTCTATTTTCTGGTTTGGCCTTCTCTTACAATTTTCTCTAACGAACTCGCATTCGCTCCTGTATGTTACAGCATTTGAAGCGCAGACTTCGCCATTTTCGAGCTCTGGTGGACACGTGTATTTGACCTCATTACAGCGCGATCCTGTAAGCGGTAATGGTGCTCCTACTCCTATTAATGTTATTGTTAATGAAAAAGAAGAAGAAAGCAAACAAATGTATAGAATGATAGTAGTTTCTGATTTCATTTAGACAACTTAGATTAAATATACTTCATTTGAGTTTCTGCATACGTATATACGTACGCATATACCTGTCTCATTTTCGCCTTATCCCTAGATAATGAGCTTAAACCTAAGATAACAAAGCCTTATCTTATTCCTTATCTTGGGTTTACGATTCCTTATTATCAGGGGTTTAGCTTGAAAATCTATGCAAGATGAGGTTCCTTATCTTGGGTTAAAGGCGTTATCCTAGGTTTAGGTTTGTTATCTGGGGTTTAGCTTTGTAACTCCAAATAACGCTCCTTATCCTGGGTTTACAGCCTTATCTTGGGTTTATGTTTATATTTATTATCTAGGTTTAGGGTGGTAAACACTAGATAACGCGCCTCATTCTGGGTTTACAGCCTTATCTGGTTACGTTTATTATCTGGAGTTAAGATCTGCTATCCCTAGATCCTGGGTTTATAAAGCGAAACCCTAGATAAGGAATCGTAAACCCAAGATAAGGAATCTCAAACACTCGTTCAAATCCTTGCCCCACATGGCGCAGCCTTATCGAATCTCACAGAATCAGCAAGGCTGAGGCTAAAAGGCAGTTAAGCGCAAGTCCAGAATCAACTCCATAGCATCGGGCAGTACTCCTTCCACCGAATGTCCTGTGTGTCACAGACTTTTACATGCTCATTGGTCTCATCACCTACAAAACTTCGTCAGCGTCTTAAATTATTTGTCTTGTCATGGTCATCTTCATCACTGATGGATGAACGAACGAATTTTTCCTGATCTCATGTGGGATGGGGCAGGAGGGCAAGGATTGTTTTTGCGGGTGGCGTTATTTCAGCTTTTTTCTCTAGATATTAAGCCTTCTTAGATAAGAACCGTTATTTGGGGTTCAGCTTTGTTAACTCTATTAATTAGTCAATTTTGTATAAGTAATAATATTATTTAATTCTTATAACGCGCGACAAATCCAACGAAGTGCTCAGGACGCCGCTGCGGAGCGCATTAGGCTGCTACAACACAACGAGTAAATCCAGAACGACAAGGAAGGCTTTATGGGAAGAAGTTCGATTTTAGAAGCAGGAGGAAACCGAAGTTCTCGGAGAAAACATGCGAGGACGGGTATGGATTGGCAACCAAATTCACGTACGGCACAAGGGATTGAACCCGGGCCGCATTGGTGAACACGTCATATTTACAACTTTAGTCAAAATTATGTCTTGAGTAAATTGTACAAAGTTGACTAATTTATTTTTAAAGTGTAGTTATTTGGGGTTTATCTTTGTTATCTCCAGATAAAGAGTAGGTCTATTATTTGGAGATCAGTTTTGTAATCTCAAGATAAGGCTTCCTTATCTGGAGATAAAGAACCTTATCCCA
The DNA here is from genome assembly GCA_023653785.1 of Ophioderma brevispina. NCBI lineage: Eukaryota > Metazoa > Echinodermata > Ophiuroidea > Amphilepidida > Ophiodermatidae > Ophioderma > Ophioderma brevispina. The sequence goes on from JAMKCH010003672.1 coordinate 81,317, forward strand.
AGATAAGCTTTGATAACTCCAGATAAAGAGTGTTATTTAGGTCTCAGACTTGTTATTTGGAGATAAGGTGTGTCTTGTGCCGAATCGAGGTAAGTTTTGATAACTCCAGATAATGAACTTTACTTGGGGATCAGCTTAAACGGAGCATTATTTAGAGATAAGGCTCCCTTATCTCGAGATAGACGAAAGTGTTACTGACACTTAAACTGCCATTATATGAAACATACCAAGCAGAAAATATGATTTGACCTCCAGTTAATAACCTTTTATACATTGTCTTTTTGGAAATGCTGGCATTTCTGGCATTGCTTTTCTTAGTTTAAGTTTAGAAATATTTACCGTTTTCTTCGCTATTATCGCCAAAAACGAAGGCGGTCACCGCAAACAGGATTAAGAATCTATATTCCATGCTGTAACGAAAATAAGACAAAGGAAAAAATAACAAAATTTTATAAAGTATACTTGGTTGGCTCGTAATCAGCGAGTACAGAAATAGATTACATACCCGGTGTGGTAGGAGATATAGTCCTCCGGGCTCACAGTCCGGGAACAATGGTGAACAATAGGGCAATCGATCCAGTTGACTCTTCACGCAACATTAGTTTCACGCTTTATTCCGTTGTCGTCTATGGAGCCCGGACTATGATACCTGCCGGACTATGGTTACTTTCACACCGGTATTCATCTCAAGTCATGGACCTACGTTGTTTCTAACATTGAAAGTCAATGTCACTGTTAACTTATATGTTGTTTGAGGTACATATTAATAAATCATTACTCAAATCATAAAATTAAATCATAATAATCATTACTCTAATGCTATGTTCATACGCTTAACAGCCTTATCAGTTACACAACTTTTTTCACTTTATTTAAAAAAAGCAGAGTTATAGTGCAAAATGTAGATTTTTATCAGCAAGTGTTTGCAACCTGTTTCTAAACAATATAGTGAGGAATTGGTGCTAAAATATATAGAGCATCTATTACCCGTACAATTATTTTCATAACAAATTTGTATTGATTTTATATATATTTTATAATAATGTTATTAGAAGCTTGTATATTTTAGCATTAAAACTACGCTACGATATTAAGCAGTGGATTTAGAAATTATTTGTTGATGAGAAGCTAAGAAAATTTTGCAGGCAATATACATATTATTGACAACCTTTATTAAATCTTCGTTAACCAGTCCCTCCAAATATTTTTTTTCTCAAGGGTTACGTTAGTTGAATGAATTTGAATTAATCGTTTATAGCAAAAAATGTCATATATAAGACATTATCTATTTCTCTCTGACCTCCGAGGATCATGATGTCTTTTATTGTTGAAATATAACTGCTATAGCCTGTAAGAATAACCAACCTTTCAATTGGAAAATTCTATTTTGCACGCCCTTTTATTTTTAAAGGATTTTTTATTAGTCAGTTCACGTTACATGAATAACGACTATTAAACGGCATTTTTTCTCTTTGTAAGTAAAGCAAGACAAGGAAATCAAACTCATAAAAAGTTATTGTGTCCATTATTCAAAAAGGAGTGAAGTTTTGGCTGTGTCCAGCTGGGTCTTAATCACGCTGGATGAACTTGTTTCCTGAATTCAAAATGAGGGGGGGGGGTCTTCTTCTGGATAAGAGAAATGGTATAGATAGAAATTGGCGATAGAAAAACAGAACGAAGCAAAACAAAACAAAAGGGCAGCAGAAAAAGAAGATAAAAAGAGAGTATCAAAAATGGTAATAGATTTCTTCTGTTCAAACACGTTCTATAGCAAATATAATTGAAAACGAACCCTAAAATTATTGTATCAGAGAGTTTGTTGCATTTCACAACAAAATAATCTGTGTAAACCCTCTTGTATGCCATGACTTTGTCGTACAATTTAAAATGAGTAAATTTAAGATAAACTAATAAAATACAGTAATGATGATTGTAATGGACAAAGACTATAAACATAAAAAAGTGTATATTCTTACCTTAAAGGACGTATAGAAGAACCCACTTATCAACTTATTAACTGAATCCAAACAAAGTTGGTCCTGTTTATTTTAGGACGGGTATAGAGTCTTACTCCAGATAGATGTAATTGCCAGAGAGTGAAATTGAACTTTTGGTTTCTGGCATTTTATATACTGAGCGACCATAGAAATTAATTATAAATAGCGCAATGTGAGCTATAAAAAGCGACCGACCCAACTGTTTCTTATGTGTTAGCAGATCACGACATGCTTACAAAAAAAACTATGTTTGTGGAAAAATAATACACCTCCTACAAGTAATTATGTGGATTTTCGTGTGGGAAACCTTGCAGTTCGAGGTGACGTGATTTTATTATGTGTGCCACATAAAAAGTATGGTGATTTCTTTGGTATCTCCATACGAATTAAGGCGAAAATAAATGAAATCTCATTAACTTGATCTTATCTGAACAACACTGTTAAAAATTTCCGTTAAAGTAAGAATACAGATTTTCGAAATTTAGGAAAATCTGTTTTACAAAAACAATAAAAATAAAAAGTTTTTTTTAAAAATTAAAAAAAAATGTTAATTTACGGAAATATTCAAAAATTTCTGGCAGCAATATTTCCGGGACTTTTTTTTTGGTTCCCGTATTTCAAATTACGGAAAATTCTGTTAAATAACACATTTTTTCCATAATTATGGACAAATTTCTGTAAAATTACGGTATATTCCGGTAATTGACAGAAATTTATGTAAAGTTACCCTAAAATGCTGGACATAATGTGCCAGAAATTCGGAAAGTTACGGAAACTTTTTAACGTGAACGGTAGAAAGATCCTAATCGAAACTAAAAAATTTTTAAAACACTTTTCATTTCTTTAATACATAATTTTAACAAACATGGGGAATTTGTGCAATTCCGACAATTGTGCATAAATTAGGCAAATGAGGGTTTTTTTTTTCCCATTAGGCCCGTTAGTAGTGGCCCATTTTGAAGAAATTTTGATGTGCTCTCCTGACCAAAGTATAAGTATACACTATCAACATAAACTGGTATTAGGATGATTAACAATGTTGCTTGTACTGATACTTTTATTCTTTTAAGTTATGGAAAGGATTTGATTAATTTCAGAAATATGACATGAATTCAAACTCATAATATGTATAATGCCTTAAACCCAACTCAAGACTATTACAAATTATAAAAAAAAATGTAGTACAGCAGAATGTGTTTAATGGAAGGAAAATAATGGCGCATATTTTGCATCAATAATGACAGTTTGGTCCAAACAAAATTAGAAACTGAGAATAGGCGAAAATTTTATTTCGGGTTCGTACTAACTAGTCCATTAACATCACAGTGTCCATGAGCCATTACTATGTGCCCTAACCCCTATGTAAAAGAAGTTGTGATTGGCTGATTCCTGTCAGTAGGAAAAACTTTTTAATTCGGATCTTTCTAATTTTGCTTAGTCCTATAATATCAACTGAAACGTATTCCTAAGCTTTCTAAATTATTCACTGTTCAAAAATTATTAGAGAGTAATACATTAACAGTTGTGCCATGATGTTCGTGATCGTCCTACAAATTTGAAAAGTGCATTGACCGATGAACAAGGTCTAAATTACTCACTCCGCATGATGCATATTAATCATGTATTTCGTAGTAATTCTTGAGATTACATATTTGAGTTTGTTTGCTTGATTAATAAAATGTTTTCATGTTAAATGCCTTATAAGAGGAATATCAAGAAGCATTTTACTACTTTTATTAGACATTATTCACTGCTCAAACTTTCTTGAAAGTATAGACAAGAAGGGTGTATAGGAAATTTGTCAGGGAAGTTATTAAAAGGAAAAAAAAAACCTTATAATTCGCATTTTAGCGCATTTTCAGCATCTGCACCCACATAAACCTGGAATCTATAGGTACATTGTTGGATAAATTTAATCAACGAAGAGAGAAAAAAAAACCAAAGTTAACATCAATATTGCTCAGTTATTCATTTGTTGCCCAACAATTTAAACTGCTCATACTATAGTAGATTTCAAAAAAGTGAGACCTCATTAAAAGTTGTAGGGCTGTCCATTCACCGTGAGAGGTAAGAGGAATTATTTTAATGTCCACATACAGGTAAAAAAGTTTATGATACTTAAACAATATCTGGTAATGTAGCTATAAATAAATGTTGACATTATTTCTCATATAAGATAGGTGGATGTTTCAATTCAAGTATCAGGATGAAAACCAGCATTTATTTCATTAAACGTTGTTATTTGAACAACGTTTAATTAACTTATACCTTTGACACTGCAAAATATCATCCCTTATCACAGGATTGGAGAAATAATGCATTCTTATATCAATACACACAACACAACTAAGTTTTATTTGGTCATCAAAAATGGGCCAACCTTGTTTTAAGAGATAAGCGCAAAACGGATTATGAATTTTGCCAAAACATGATTTAGAGACTGCCATATATTTTCAATATGTCATGCTAAATAAAAAAAAATGGTAAGAGTGACGTCCGAGACTATTGAAGATTGATTCGTTTATGACAAATAAATATCGCGGTCCTCGGACCGCTTGTGCCGCCTGCCGTTGCGGTTTATAATTGATAGGCCTCATATCACCTTTGACCTTGACATGTGACCTTTGACCTCATAAAATGAGGTTTGCGTGTAATGTCACAAACCAAGTTTGGTTCCAATTGAGGTCAAGTTTACATCTTACAAGTTGACCTCACATGACCTTTGACCTTGGTATGTGACCTTTGACCTCATCAACAAATGAGGGATCCCACGTTACATCTATGACTCAAGTTTGGTTTAAATCCACTGAAGTATGCGGATATTATAGGCAAATGTTAACCCTTTTCACAACAAGTTCTACTAATTGGCTTAATTTGAGCAATTAATATATTTCGCCAAAGATATAGCTTACAACATAAATCAACAAAAATGTAGCGTTGACCAACACGGATTAAGATTTAACCTAGAATTGAAAATTTAACTGAAGAATATTTCAGACACGTGTTTTTTTTCGGGCGGGAAGTGTATTTTTAATATGTTGTTGTTAAAGAAAAACGCTTGACGTCTGAAAAAAATGAACCAAGTTGCTATATTTTAACACCCAAAAACATGTTTCATCTACAATCAACAAAATATTAAATGCACTTTTCAATTCAACTCGTAATGTATGAAGGTTGTGTGCGATTTGAATTCAATCAACGTGTATCCGGTTTTAATACGGTTTTTTTAACAGTGTATGTATATTGCAAATGTCCCTGCATGCTGCTTCCTCATCGTACTTCCTGCCTGCTGATGCTTCCCTCATTTTTGTTTTTGTTTTTTCTTGCATAAGAACCACAATGAATTAAGCCTTTGTAAAGGGCTATCATTATTATTAATTATCCCAAGCTGCATAATGTTCCTGGGTACCTCGTTTCAGTAGATATTTAATATAAGTATGTGCACCATCGTACTGTATTTACTATTCATACAGGACTGTCCCAATAAAACTATACAATCAAACTAAAAATTATAAACATTATAAACGGTAGATTTTTGCCGATATTTGACCCTATTTGGTAGGACAAGCGTCCCTAAGCTAATCCTCGATTTTATTCCATCCAATTTGATGGACTCGAAGCGGAGATATTGTCAGTGAACACAAATGATAAAATACCACTTGGGCCAGTTTTCACATGAAGGTTCAAGAAACTAAAGGTATAAGTCGTGTTTGTAACTCATTTTGGGTTATAAACCATTTTCAAACAAAAGAATATGGACAGATTCAGGGGGAGTGACTATATCATGCACTGAACTAATATTATTTTGAGTAAAAGCAACAGAAAGAATTAGTTTTTTGGTGGGAATGAGGGACTCATCTCCTCTCAGGGGGACCAAATAATCACCGAAATTCATGGAATTGGGGGATTGGATCTGAAACTAAAAGTCTACAAGTCTGCTGAGGGGCAAATGTGTGGACAACGCTTCTGGGAGGGACACAAATTTACCCTTCCCTATTCCCCACTGCCTCCAGATTGGCCAGGGAGGAATATGATGAAGAAAAGCAGGTTCAATGAACGAGCAGGAAAGGATGGTTTGTGTGGTGGTCAAACGTCTCAGTTTACTTTCAAACAAAGGGTGTTTTTATGGTTCTTGCTGAAACCATGAGTAGTACAGCTGAGACAAAAAGAACTGTTTTGGAAGTGAAATTTCCAATGCCTACATGGATGTATTAACAATTGCGACATTTAAGTTATAAGATTATGTTATATCAAAGAAGCGAGCACTTAAATACTACTTTTATTTGAATTTGCAAATTTTAAAAAATGCTTGAAGGTGATTTTTCAATGGCACTTTGTTGATATCGGATAGCCGAAACGACCCCAACAGGTTTTTCAACGGTCTCAGAGATAATTAGTCAAACTCCTGAACCAGGACCCCAAATTACACCAACTAAAAATCTCATTGAAAGCTGGGAACACTCCTAAAAAGAAACAGTTAAACCTGCAGTTGAGATGACAAACTTAAAATATGGGCCAACAAAATTAATCTTTGATTGTATAGTTTTTTTGGGGGGGACAGTCTGTATGTCTATTCTGTGTGCATTTTTGATGTTGTTTGAGACAGTACTGAAAAAAAGGACGAATGTCACAAAGGTTATGAAGACCAAATACCTAACAACCACAGGAAGGAAATCAATAACAAGGCAGGCATTTTGTGGAACCGTGGTAACGGCAGAGATCATCGCATTGGAAAACAACAGCAACCTGTCATGTTTTGAGGACACCGCGATCGGCGGTCAGCTTATCATAATGGCCATCACGAATCTTAATGCCAGTAGGCTTATTCCATGGGGTTTGAACGGGAGAGTGGGCCATTAATTTATTGTAAGTTGTTTTCCATACTACCAGTGTGATCGGGTTTTTGTATTAGACTTTTGGTTGCCTTCAGATGCACACATCCATCCTCTGAAAAGACAATAGGGAGCTGCATCGGAAGGGCAATTTGTTAGCTGGTCAAACCCGTCCTCCATAACAACCAATCGTTAGTCTTTTGTAATTTTCTACAGATTGAGTTGTTACTGGGGACAGGTCCGGCTAATTAACCGATTTACCTCTTATTGAAATTGTTGGTGAAAAGGAATTGAACTAATTACTATAGCTAAACTATAGTAGTTCAAATTAAGTCAGACCTCATTAAAGTTTTAGGTCTGCCCATTCACCGCTGAGAGGTAAGGAAGAGAATTATTTTAATGGCCACAAAAAAAGTTTAGGGTACTCATACAATGTATTGGTATGTAGCTAGTAAATAAACGTTGAGGGGACTTAAAATACATTGTTCCCCAGTACGATAGCTTGGATGTCTCAATTGAAGTATCAGGATGAATACACCAGCAAAAATTTTCATTAAACTTGTTATTTGAACATAACTTATTTGCACCAGTGCAAAATATCATTCCTTTATGACAGACCCCCCCCCCTTTGCAGAAATAAGGCATTTCTTAAAAGAAATGCACACAGAACATCAAAAACAACAAAACTTGGGGCCCACTTGTATTAAAAGATTAGCGCCAAGCGGATTTGACATCCGCCAACCATGTCATAAGTCCGTTTATCATTAAAGGACCATTGTATTGTAAAACTAAATGCATCAGTTTCCAGTAAGCGATTTGTATTGTAAAGTAACTTTTGTACCATGGAACCAATATGTTTTGTCATGGCAACAAAGGTCTAGTGTCCACATGGCCGGTGATTGAACCCCATATCAATATCACCCCTATGGAAATATGCATGAAGCATATAACACAAACACAAACTTTATTTTGCTCGGCCTCCTCGTGGAGATGAGAGTCATATTGAAATCAAACAGCTGTGTCTCCTTTCTCGAGTAATCGTCAGGGCGCGCCAATTTGATTATAACGTATTTAAATCAAGGTTCAAATTAATTGTTTTAAAGCTTGTCAATTCAGTCCAATAGATATCAATATTTACTTTTACCAAATCAGTTAACTATAGTACATGTGGAACTGTATTTTTGTGAAAATTTCATATACAATCTTGCAACCAAGGTTTTTCTTAATCAAACTTGTATGAGGATTCCAGAAATCATGGGTGTCAATTTTTAAATTGTGTTCTTTGATGTATTCTAGGGGCAAGGTTTATACAGGGGTCAAAATATGGAAAGGGGCAAAATGTGTTTTAAAGTATACCATCATGTTCAGTACCTTGCAGTATAGTTTGCCTTATCTGAGGGTTATAGTACAAGAGTTACAGAGCAAAAACGGGTTCAAGGTCACGCAAGGGGTAAAATTTCAGATTCATCAGTTTAAAGATGGTGCCAAATCGTTCGTCTTACTGTACGTGTACAGAAGCCGAAACTATACAGGTCGCATTGTCAATGACGTTTTGATGATAATTAAGTGGGCAAATATGACGTGTGTGGTCCACAGGGTATCTGGGAGATTCATTAGTCATATCTGTAAATGTCTGTTTTGAAAGGTGAAGACCCGAATCTCATCCATTTTTATTTAGTTGGCCCATGAACGATTTTGAAACCAGTTTCAGCAAAAATCGGACCATTCTATCCGGGCCGTTAAGCCAGGGGGGGGGGGGGTGCGGGGGGTGCGACGCACCCCCCCAAAAATACAAAGGTCCGCTTATGTGTGAAGGACGCTGTGCCATGTTTACGGTCAGTGGGGTAATTAAAGTTTGCTTAAGGGTTGTGTGCCATTGGTATATGAATGACTACGTATGCTGTTACATGCATCCGATTGTCGTTGTTACTATAGTTATAATGTTGTTTTCTCACCGCTGCACGAAATGTTCCCCCCACCCCCGTCTTCAGAATTTGGAGACGACCGTGAAAAATTTTGGGTCACCCGGGCGCGCGCCAGCGAGCCGAAATTTTTTTTTTTGGTACGAAAAGGTCCGCTTCGGGCAAAGCCGCACCCCCCGAATAAATTCATGGCTACGGGCCTGCATTTATAAATAATGACCTTGAAACTGTATTGAGATCTTGTACTTAAACCAACGGGTCATAAATATGGCAAACTATACCTTTTTAGAAACCTTACTTTCTGAGCAAACCAAACAGAGTGGTATAAATAAATTTTCAACAATTTAAACCCACTTTTTAACTGTTACCTATGTAAAAAATTTTGTCCGGTCCTCTAAAATTATAAAAACACCCCAGACCACATGATTTCCAGATTCTCATGAAATCTGTAATGGAAAAACATTGGCGTCAAAAAATGTATATGAAAAAACTAAACCCAAAACATCAAATTACATTCCCCATGTACTATCGATAGCAGATTCAACCCCCTCATGTCACCAGAGGAAAAATTTGGGACAGCGTCGATTAGTGGGAGAGGCGGCCCAGAATCTGTGGCCTCGATTTTTTTTTTTCCCCCCAAAAAATGCTTCATGAACGAAATAACTTATCTCGCCTTTCCTGTATCAGGACGGAATACAAAGGGCTTTTGTGTTCCCTAGTATCCAAACGCGGGCGCCACGGTCTCAGAAGTTAGTCCATCAACTCACCTGTTACATTGAATACTTTAAAGCAATACGATTAGTCAGAATGTTTGATATGTGCGTTTACGTTGATTGAATGAATTTATTAAGTACATAATGATTTTTTTTCTCTGCTAGCAGATGCAGTTCAATAGATTTAGCGCGGAATTTTCACTTGCCATCCAATGAACATCCCCTCACTTCAATGCCAGTAACTTCGGAAAAATACTAGAGGTGACACGATGGGTTGAATCTACTATAGTGGAAAAGTAAATGTTAATGGTGGGCTGGGTGTATAATTTACAATCACCATGTACTGTATTTTCCCCTGCGAATACTCGTGTTGTAACAGCCCTTAATTCACACAGTAAATACAGCGATGGACAGGTAAGTCCCAGCCCCCCCCACTGCAAATGAGGGTGTTTTGTGTTGGTGACCGTCGACTACGGTACCCTAAAAACTGAGAGGAAAATGGCGAGAGATCTGTGTGCAAATCATGGTTGATATCATATTAGGTATTACAATTGTAGGAATATCAAAAACATGACAGCATTGTCCTTTTATTTAGTTTGATCTGCCAGACGGTTATTTAATCGATCTTACAGGGAAACACATGACTGAAAAAGTGCCTCTGACCTCGCAGGGTGCCACAGTGCATGTAAGTCTTCACGGTCCAGTAACTCAGACATTTTGGGGATATTACCTAATTTCAGACCTGATTCAAGTAGGAATATGTGATCTTCAAGCAAGGAAAAGTAGCTTTAAGATCTGAGCTGTTCCAATGAGGAGAAAACGACGTTTTCATCTCGCCCCCATTGTACAGAAAGAAAAGGGACATGCATTGATGGTGTGAACCCTTAGGAGCTCCACCGTGGCGCCCTGAGCATTCGCGTTAGATATGGAGAGCTTTAGGTAAAATTTAATATTAAGATACGCACAAATACCACTTAGACTAACGGTTCACACTCATTGCTATATGGATCCAACGCCTTGCAAAATAAAGCTGCGCGTTTGGGGTTCGAATACGGTCGTGACCAGCGTTCGTCACAACTTTTAATCACTCTTCATTGGGTGCAGTTAAGGAACGTAGCAGATACAAATCCTTTCTTATGTTTGTATGAGTCTACTTCACGGACAAGCTCATCATACCTTACTGATGTTCTAAATTTGTATAATGTGTGGATAGTAATTCTGATGATACACGACGAAGATCTACGTTCTATTCTGATGTACACGGCTTAATTTTCCTCGTACCAGCGTTAGATATAGCGACAGATCATTCAATGGAATTGGTCCTAGGCTGTGGAACATGTTTCCTGTTAACATTAGAGAAATAGTTATACTCCATATTAAGTGTGTGCCAAGTGTTATATTTCTATCACAAAGTGCACAATTTTTGCTTATCCTCTGGACTAATTTAGTTTTAGCGATTTGAAGCCTCGCCCTAGTGATGAACTTGATGACGTCATCACTTAAGTCACCGTTCTTCTGGTGTTCCATTGGACATAGTCTGTCTTCTTGAGGTCAGCAAGTCTCCCCTGTGATTTAAGTTCTTTCCAGTTCTTCAGTTCCAATTTTGTCTGCTTTTCGATAATTAAATGATATGCTTGTTTATCACATGTTATGATATCGTCACCAGCCTTTATCATGCTTATGGCATAATCTTCATTCGTCTTAATTAAGGAAATCTCTAATTGTTGTTAATTCGAGCCGGGATGATTTACTCAAGCATGTTCTAGTGTTCTTAACAATTAGTCCACTCTGGTCAATTTCATATCCTGCAAAGTTATTGTCTTGATCAGTTTCTTTTCTATTTTGCATATGAGGGATTTTTCAGCCGTTCTTCGGACCAATTCGTCATTGGAATTCAACATCTGAAGAGAACAAGGAATTTTTCTAGCAAAATAAATAGTAGATGGTTTTCGAATTTCTAAACACCCGGATGACTTCAGGACATAAACATACTTGCGATTGGAATTGGCATGTTGGCCCAATCATGATCTGATATATTTAACAATCAGATATTCCATTGTCCTCAAAGCTTCAGTTGGTAACGGAAGTATGCCGAAAAAACCCTCAACTGTTGGTACGCAAAGATATTAATGCTTCAAGCTTGAAGTTTTATAGTAATTTGCAAGGGGCAATATCAGTTTTTGCAACAAGTTTCTTAAACTTTCATATAATTCACTCGCTTGATGAGTCCAATCACGCCTCATGTTAATTGTTTAACCCGAAGTAGTCGTAAGACCCTATTACGTTTGTATTTGTCAACAAGATTACCTGTATATGGCGGGGTAGATTGATATGAGTCTGGTCAGGCTGACCACACTTTTACAATTTGTTTCCGGTACGACGCTCATACAGCAAAGCCGAGACACTTATTGATAATTATCTAGTCTTGCCTAGTTACAAAATATTTGAACTTTTTCGGCCCATCTATATATTTTACTCTTAGGGTCATTGAACTACTGCTCTTTATATAAGGCAGCCGCGGCCAGCAAAAAAAAAATCTTGTTTCCGGTCCGAGTAGAGGATGGTGAAGTACGCTGGAACTTGTTTTAAACCTGACACTTTTAGAAGTTTGGGAAACTAGTGCTCTGTGGTCCGGTGGTAATCTCACCCTAGATACGAAGGGCCGGTTTCGAAGACCGGGTATTTTTTCGTCTTTATTACTTCAATGCTCGCCATTCTCAGCACAGTTTTTATATATAATTTGTCTAATAATTTTTTTTTTTTCTCTCGGGTTTGTTCATTTACTTGATCCCCACTTATATTGAATTGAGTTTTGTATCGTCATAGATTCTGCTAGAGATCATATATAGGGCATCTCCTTCTAAATACATAACTTTTAAAGTTATTTTCAACCACATCATGTTACTATAAGTTGTCAACACCGCACAAAGGTATTTTTTACCGACAATCTCAATTGTATGCATTTTTTACGGTAGCGTTCGTGTTTTCTGATCTACGTCTGGCTGTTAACCCTTTTTAACTTGTCACACTTTTAAGATAATTATCATGTGATTATAAATGATAGAAAGATGGTACGACCCATATAGAAGCTTATGAGGAACCATGGTTGGTTCACTCGGTCAAGGACAGCAACAACGATAGGTCGGTTACGGGCAAAAAAGTTCACGTTATAATATCGTTAACCGAATATTTTTAGTAACTAAATTATTTAGGATGTCATCTAATTAGTTCATTTACTAGTTTCTAAATTAATATACGTAACTATACATTAAAGCGTTGGTTGTAACCCAATATATCTATATCCCTTACAACGACTTATGCTCTGGGGAGTCTATTTTGGATTTAGACGCCTCCTCTAAGAAACCATCTTTCCAAAAGGTTTTTCCTTACGTAGGCGTTTAATGCTGATGCCGACTGTTCATAATACTACATTAATACACAAAAGTCATCTTTTATTTACATCTAATTTGTTCAAAATGTACTCAAATCGGTTACACATACTAAAGCTAATGAACACAATGTAGAATGTTTTTTGAAGTAATGCCTATTCTTAGCCGTATAATAGATCAATTTTTAGTGAAGTAAAATATTAACAGATTTTTTGTTTTACTTAAGAGGTTGAAAACTGTTCATATAAAATATCATCCAATCTGCTGTTGGTATTATTTTATTTTTTTACCGCACTTCTAGTCCTAGGGAAAAATGGATCTAAGAAACCCCCATTGGTACGAGGGTGGGAGTGGCGGGGACGGAGTTGTCGATCGTGTCACCCACCTTAAATGCTAATACACATGGGGATCTTCTTGCCTTCATGTCTTTGCCTAAAGATCATAGACACATGAGACCAGACATGCGATTTATATTTGTCAGTATCCCGACAAATAAGACATGTCTATAAAACCTGCTTGAAAGAACATATCTTGATAACAAGAAATTCCATTGCGCCAAGCTCAATTCACTTTCCATCCTAGCCCCTTTCTCCTGGAGTCATCTCCAAAGTATGCTTCTTCTTTTCGCAAACGATTATGTGCCAAATTTTGGTATGCATGATTGGTCAGTTGTTTGTTTGTTTGTTTGTTTGCTTGCTTACTTGATGATTGATTGATCGATTGTTCGTTTGTTTTTTTGTTTTCGTTTCTCAATGTATAAAGTTTCCTCATAGATTACCAGGGTAGATTTATAGGCCGGGAGCCGCAGGACAGCGGGCACCCAATTGGCACCTTTTTGGCGCTCCAAATCAAGGGTGTTTGGTATCGCTATGTGGGTATATATCCGCGAATTGCGCACCCTCCACCACCCCCCCCACTTTCCTTCTCAAAATTGAGATTTTAGTACAAGAAGGAGTTCATATTTTTCTCGTTACCCAGTAAATTTCTGCCAGGCCCCCGGGGGGAGGGGGGAGGGGGCCCTTGTATTCAAAAGGTGGATTGATGCGTGAACATGGACTTACAAATGCACCCTAAACAAGTATTTCCCACCGACTAAACAATACCCTAAACAAGTATTTTTTTTGTTTTCTTCTGCTACGTCTAAAGAGTATTTTTGTCAGTTTTGCCACCTAAACAGTGAGCAATACATTGTGTCGTTTATATACCATTTATTATCTTGCTTTGTTTAAAGTAATATTTTCATCTTTTTGATCTCTGGTTCATTTAAGTTCACATACCCTAAACACGACAATCACAATACATTGCTAAGACAAAATCATACCTTATTTCCCACATTTTGACACCCTAATCAATGTACTCGCGGTACATCGCCTGTTGGAAAAAGAGACCCTTTTTACGCGTGTTCCTTTTGTTTATGGCACGCTCCACGTATCAAATCATGGCGATTTTTCCCGGCATTTCGAGTTTCACGCCTGTGTATCTAGTTTTTCCTCGCCATATGTCGAGTTTACAGCGCTATCTGTCCAGTTTTTCCCTCTATACCTCGAGTTGTGCTCTCTAATGGTGATTTGACATAATCTGTCCAGTTTTACGCTCACGTATCGAATGCATGGCTAGTTTTCCCGCGCATTCGAGTTTTCCTCGCCATTGTCGAGTGTGCAGCGTTAAATGTCGAGTTTACAGCTATATGTCAGTTTGCCCTCTATACAACGAGTTTTGCTCTCTATATGGTGAGTTTGTACATAAAATCATGTCCATTCAAACATCTCGACTGGTTTTTTTTTTTTCAACATGGGAAAACTCGACATGATTTTTTGGTTTATGTGTAAAAAAATCATGTCCGAGTTTGCTCAGTTGAGAAAAAAATCATGTCGAGATTTCTCATGTTTGAGAAAAAATCATGTCGGTTTGCTCATGTTGAGAAAAAATCATGTCCCTTGCACAGTTGACAAAAATCATGTCCAGTTTTTTAAAACTCGACATTATTTATTCTGGACATTATTTATTCCTGGACATGATTTATTAAACTCGGCACATATAGTTCAAACTGGATAGGCAGCGCTTTAAACTCGACATCTAGCGGGTAAACTCATTACAGGCGCATTAAACTCGCCATGATTTGATACGTTGGGCGTGCCATTCTGTTCAGCATCATATCCACCTTTATACTAAGTGGCCCCCTAGGAATGTTTTCTTCGATGTATGGACAAATGTCTCCAATGTGGTTACACTGTTAGAACAAAATTAATCAATTGTTTAAATTTTAAACAAACATGTTTTACCCTGGTCATCGCTCAACCTTGTTTAAAAATTAAGCAACGTTTAAAAATTAAACAACTTGTTTACAAAGTTTAATCATCAGTTGTTTAATTTTTTAAATACGTTGTTTTATTTGATTTTAAAACAGGGTTAGCGATGACCAGGGTAAACAGCAGTTGTTAAAGATTGCGAGTTGTTACATTTTTTTAAAACTTATACAACCTTGTTTACAACAACCATGTTATACAACAACTAAAACAATGTTGTTTAAAACTTAAACACGTTGTATAAACTTAAATCAACGGCACTTTAAACAACCCTCTTTTAAACAGCACAATTTTAAACCGTGGTTCTAACCAGTGTATAACACACACCGTCCTATGGCCAATTTGGGTATATTTTTGCTTCGACTATCCAAATGGCTAAACCGTTTTCACTCAAAAATTGTAATCAATGCTTTTTGGTATAGATATGCTTCCATTGAGATAAAAATTCGGACTATGATCGGGTCGCCCACCTTTATTTACAGACCTAACATTTTTAAGAGGTATTTTCAGGTCTATCGCGGTCGTTTACACCTATAATAAAAAAAAAGAACGCAATTAAAGCGAGGTCTCACAGAATTTATTCATTTACACATTTTTACCCAACCCAAATATATTTGGTTCAAAAGGCGCATTCCTCGGCTAGTCTAGGTTTACTGCTCACCACACATTAAACTGATATTTTGGAATCCTTTTAAACCATTTTTTTTCACCTCACATCTATACTCTGCATCTATACATTGCAAATATTTTAGGCGGGTGTTTTTTTGTAGCTTGCTTTAAAAGCAAAAAAATGTTTAAGTAAAACTTTGAAATAACTTTGTGAGTGTCTTTGATATTAAAGAGAGAAATGATTGTTTATTTTATCATGCAGTGCCCTGGTGGCCCCCTTTAATAGGAATTTCTTTGACCCACTGCATGGAAAATAGTCAACTATTATTTTAAGGGAGCGTTTTTCGGCAAAACTCTTTACTTCATCTTTTCTTCCGTAAAAAATTACAATTTCGATTATTTTGATCCTGTTTCCATTTTAAAGTTTGGTGTTTTCCCTCAATTGTCATGTTAGCCCTTCTCCCTCACAAAAAAGTTTGGTTTCCCTGTGTACTCCATACATAATGACTTCCCCGTATAGTTTCGTCTGTGACAGCGGATTATTTTAATTATTACTCGTGTTGTGTATTTCAGATATTTCAAACAATTTTAAGTAGGTAATGCTAGACAAATGAAATTGATCAGGTAATTTCAAGGAAAACATTGGTAGTAGGCTTAAATTCGTTAATTTCAACAGTGTCAAACGGTATTTAAGAAAACAATGAAAGTTTTGTCGAACCCAGAAAGCTAGGCGCAAAACCAGGTTAGGAGCAATAGAGTTCCTCTCTGAAAATATTGGAGGGGGGGGGGGGGGTGCAAATTAGAGAGTATTACGAAGGATATAATGTTACAGTGCGCCCCTTTTCGGACTATTTGAGCCCGTGATTGGTTACATTCGTTGTCTATATCTACCGGGAACTTTCCCCTTCGGAAACACCGGGCTAGCTATAGAATCGTTTTATAAGTCAGGGTTATATTATAGGGTTTTATGACTTGAATAGCGCCTTTGGATATGGCAATATTCTTGTATTCCGAAATACACATTATTTAAAAGGAAGCACTTGAAATCACCAGTAAAGTTAGAACTAGTTGATATTTTGGGTAAACACTACTGCTGAAATTTTCAACAACTGAATATTTGGGAATGAGAAAAGTTGATCGGCTGGCGGGTAACGGGGAAAATAGCAATCGACTTCAACTGGCCTTTAACCTTTGCACTTCAGAATGAATTTCCTGAGCGTCCGCGTAACCTGGTAAGGCATTCCGGGGGTTGACCTAATCATAGGTAACACAGGAACTTAAACGCAGGTTAATTTGGGGCGCTGTTTGATTAACCGGAGGAATACTCGTCCGTTAGAATTCCCTACTACACCTAATAATAAAGTTGTTTTACTCGGTTTCGGCTCATTTAAATATTCAATGGCGATCGATTTGCTTGTCAGATTATTAGATTATATAAAAATAATAATTTAAAAAAAAAAATGATTTTAAAGGTGGGTGACCCGATCGAAACCTCGTCACTCCAACTTACTCCATCAAAATATTTTCTTCCACTATCCAAATAACTGGACTGATTTAACTTCCGTATTATAAACAGTATTGTTGGGTCACGCACCTCTAAGGTTGTCTAATCACAACCAAACAAAAATGCAATATATTCAAACAACCTTGATGAGAATTATTTTATACACCATCAACTCAGCCTATACAACATACCGTAGTTTTTTACCCAAAATCTTCCCATATAAGCCGGTGCGAAGGAAGGTTGCAAGGTCTAAACAATATATTGAGCATCAAAAAAACAGCATAATTTTATCATCTCAATGTTAAATTTTATCATTTCTTTGACGAAACTTTTGTCACGTTCGGTCGTCGAATGGACACTGCAGCCAATTTATTCAGGGTTAGACAAGCAAGATTTCCACATTCGCTGCATGCTGACTGAATAGCTCTCAATCAATCCGCTTTTTTACTTTCTATTTAGGCCTTCACTTCAAGGAAAGTGTAATTGTATCCAAAGTAACCCCAGAATGCGATTTCAAAACTCTAGCCTTGCGTTTTCAAAAATAGTGATTTCGTTGATTCTAGCAATCTTCTGTTTTATTCATGATGATTATCAACTATACTGGATATAAAAAGCATTCCCCAAATTCAGTTGATACAGATCTTGCGGTTGGCAGTTATGAGCAAATGGTGTGTATCACAGGGTGTAGAGGTGGACCCCATGTACTGTAATTCTCCCTGGTTACCGACATTGTGAATTTTCTTAGGAAACGATCTTAATTGTGAAATTTGGTACACATGTATTATTAAGGCTGAAAGGCTAGATTGATAGAAGTCTCAACTTTTTTTATTTGTGCATATCTGTTACAGATATATAGGTATCTAACAAAACCATACGAGGTGCTAAGGGACTGATGAAATGAAGCCACCTAATAAGGACAAAAAATCGGATATATTTACTGGCAAAACACGGGGTAATTGGAATGGGGAGTCATATCTTTGAAATATCTGTTTTGCTCAGTTCTTTTTCTGTCATTTTTTAAGTTGGAAAAAACTTATAAGAATTGTATACAGAATTATCTTCACTTTTAGGGATTTCTGCAAATTTCTAATATTTAATATAAAATAAGTGACTGAGTGGGCCGACGGTGTGAGTACCAGGACATGGAAAATCCCTTCAGCGTGCCTTCAACAAACAACCAAGGGCCACCTTTGAAGGTTTATTTGGAATTTCATTATTGATGAGATAATCCATGCATTGGCATATGTTATACCCATCCTGCTCACTCCCCCCCCCCCCCTGCGCACGGAGATGCGCCAAAAAACATCTTCTAGATACAAGAACATGTTGGTGCTGTGGCAACATGATGCCCCGCGCAATGGCGAATTATTTAAAATATCCGAAAATAGCCAAGAATTGAGAGAGAAATAACATTTTCCAAACAAAAAAAAAATGCTAGTGTATGTGACTTTATTGAAAACTGATGTATAAATAGTGGGATCGTAAACTTAAATCAAGTTCTCGATACTCTGTTCAAATTTACCTAAATAGTCTACTCGACCATCGTAACTGATGCCAGATGTCAAGATTGTCAATATTTCTGAATATGCATGATATACCCAGGCACTGCTGGCACTTCGCCCACGTGCCTATAATTTTACCCCACTTACACGTTGAATACAACCTTGTACAGATCCAATATAATTTGTATAAAAACTGAAAATACAATCTACACTGGTATCATTATTTTACTTACACAAAAACTTCTTGTGTTTCTAAATATTTTTGCTATGTTTCATCACAATCATTACGTAATGTTGGCACTGTTTCATCTTTTCAATTGTCATGAAAAATTGTTATGACCAAGGCTCTTTCAGGCTTCAATACACCAAAATCTCCATGTCTGTCAAGTTATTCCACATCTATATCCCCGCGCTCCCGCTCGGGGCAATAAAGTACAGCTAGCCCATTAATCTGGTCCAGACCAACACATGGCATCTACGGCCTATTTCTAAGTTTCTCGAAATCTCTGGGTCTTAAATAAGTTATATTTACCAATTTACTAATCTTATTCCTAACAGTCCATTTCCTGCCGTCGATGGCGATAAACCGGTTTGGCTCTAGTGGAAAACCATACGGTTGGGCCGCCGCCAAGAATCCCATTTTTTAAAAAATACAATGATTTAAAGGGCGTGTTTTTCCGATCGTCTTTGGGACCCCCTGATTTACCCGGAAGTAGTATCGATTTGATATCAGATAAAGGCCGTATTTTTCTCATTGTCGTCCTGAAATTTGAGCCCTCGATCCATTCTCAGTCCCAAAGACATAAGCAAAACCGCCGTTTTAAGTGGATTAACCACTTATAGCACGTATGAATAGGGCTTTGCAACATGCATTTGCGTCTACCATCAAAATCCGCAAGCTTGTTTCCACGGTACTTGATTGGGGGTATGTGCAAGTGCCAGGCTCTCATATCAAGTAGAGAACACAATACACATAAATCGGAACAACCACCTTTAATACCAGTAGCAGTATTTTTTTTTTTCAAAATCAAATGCCGATTTGTTCTAAATTGCTAGTTTTAGGTCACCTATATTACTGTTCCTTTGTGAAGACAGACACTAAAACGACACTTAGCTTTCAGGTGGATGTTAGAAATGCCCAACTGTTTTCCACAAAACTAGACTAAACATCCTTTTTGTCAGAGTGAATGTGCGAAAGTGATTTTTACCGTTCATACCAGGGTTTAGGCATGCCAACTAACAGCAACACGAATTCAAAACGGACTAGCACCCCCGCACCCGAGTGCTAGTATTTTTCAAAGAATTAACGGTAGGATGGGCTCTTAGCATATCGAACGATTACACACAGACTGACCTAAATGCTAGGCCTGGTCACGAATTTTAAATCTAAATACATTATTGGCAATTACACTATTTTGCAGTCTGACTTATTCTACTAACCCCGACGCATTTTGAAGTCAATAATGTATTCCCAAAATTACCATGTATTACTTAGATGTAATTGATACTTAAATGTTTAAGAGGGATTTTGTAATGTACTGAGACAAGAGATTGCCATAGTAATGCACGTAGCATTCCCCCAAATTACCATTTGGGAATCACCAATGCCCAAGAATGGAGCAGGTCGTGTCCATCTCCCTGGCTCATATAGTGGCGTAACCCGAAAACATCAATGGTGTTTTTCAGGCATGCATGGAAAGGCATGCATGCTCGAACATCAGAACAGACCTCGAAACAACAGAACCTCAACTTTTTTTTAATCTGCATGTTGCACATTTTAAAAAAGCATACCTGGAATGGGGCCCTGAGATTAAAGCGTCCAATTATTACTTGTCACAAAAATGGACCCGAAATACACTCTTTTGCTATCATTATATTGTACATTTTCTAAAATCATCAGAAAGATTTAATCGGAGGTATAGATAAACTCCCTTGCAAAATGCAAAATTTCTTATTTTTTTTTTTTAAACCAAAATTAGTGATTTTTAAATTCCCTGTTTCAGCAGGAGCAGATCGTGTTCTTGCGTGCGTGAGTGGCTGCATTTGTCTTCACGATCGTTTAAAGATCGCCAATATCCTTATCCAATTGAGGCACGATCAAACTTTCGGCACCATGTTTTTTCTGTGAACGTTCTGCTATTTCCAACCCGGTACAGGCAATAGCTTTCACTGCGGGATTCACTCATAATGTCATTTTCAGGCCGTAAGGCTAAATTACTCCAATAACTAATGCATAGACGGAAGACTCTTTCCTCATGGTATATTCCGATCTAATCACTTTCTAAATAATGTGTCTTGATTAACTTCAAGACCACATTGCGGTAACTAACAATCCTGATTATATAAGTATACTTGTAATCGATCCAGGAGTGCACTGGTTTTGGGGTTAAATACTTATAATAGGCTGTTTTGATAATAGAGTGATCGGTGCGCATGGCTAACAGAGCGCAAGCTCTGTAGCCATGGCGCGTATGTTCAAGGTTATTATGTTTGAATAGAGTTACTTTTGCAGGGGAAGTTCTGGAGTTTTGAGTTATGCACAGATAATTTAACCGAAGCATGATTGATGTGAACTTCATATTTTTTTTTCTTAATTTACATGATATTACTAAGATCTTTTGAACAGAGGTTTAAGATATGAGTTTTTAATGTACTGGGACCGAGACTGCCATAGTAATCGCTGTAGCAGTTTCACAATTACCGTTGGAAATCCCCCATGCCCAAATCGCGCAGATCGTGTCCTACCCTCCCTGTACATAACCCCATGTATAGTCTCACTCTTGATCGATACGCTGTGACAACAGAGATACAGAATGCTTGGTGCCTTGCCGTATTGTAGTTCTACGGTAGGATATGAATATTTTGGTGTCACTTGTCGTACCAGGTCACGTGTCAGTATCAGATATCTGTTTGCTCTTCGGGGCGACCGATATTATAATTCCGACTATGTTAAATCAAGGTCTTTACATGACCCACTGCCCAAAGTGCTATTATTTTTTTCCAAAAGACACCGTGTATTATGTCTAAACCGTACAGAAAAAAATTTCCTTTTTCCCTACTGATATCAAAACCGACTTACGATACGATAATCGGTTGTTTTTTTCCAATGTAGGCATACGTACGATCATTTTTACCTGAATGGGTCCCCCTAATCAAAATAATACACCAATTAATGCCGTGACGTCGTCAAAAGCTTTATTTTTTCCAAAACGTGACTGTTATTCCTATAAAATTCCTTTTTAAGATTCAACATCTGTATATTTTTCTTTAATAATTAATTTCATTGTCCCGCATGAATTGTGAAAAAGACTGGTTCATAGTCTACAACGAAAAATAGTCCGCCGGCTAAATACCCTTACCGTGGACTGAATGAGTCACGATCCCCGTGTGTAGTTCTAGGCAGGCTTACCGCCACTTGCGCGCGGCTGCGTGGGTTATGCGTCACATACATAATGCACTTGCCCTCAATTTAGCGGCAAAAAAAAAAACCCAGGGCAAACAACTTCCGTGTTCACGGCACGGGGAGGGTCTACTTGAATTAAAAAAATCAGACCAAGAAGTGAAAAGTTGCTTCTGGGAAAATTACTTCCCGGTCTGAGGTCCCGTGTTTCGAGGTTCTGATGTTTCGAGACATCCCCAAGTTTTTCAAAACCTCAGACCTCGACACATCATACCTCAGACCGGAAGTGAAATTACTTCCGGGTTCTGATGTTTCCGAGGTCTGAGGTCTGTTGTTTCGATGTCTGATGTTTCGATTCCTCCCCCGGGTGTATCCAAACACCAGACTCGAAAAAGCAGACCCTGAAGTGAATTGACGTCCGGGTCTGATGTTCGAGGTCTGAGTCCTGTTGTTGCGAGGTCTGGTGTTTCGAAACACCCTTATGCTACGTCATGTTACGGAGTGATGCTGAAATAAAGGCATCGGCCATGGTCCTAAAGCCACCAAAATCTCATTGCATGACGACACAGTACCTTCTGATCATCAAGTGAGGATAACGACAACTGAGATTTCGTGGTAACATCCTTACTATTTTAAAAGAAGAGCCTGCGAGAAAATTATGTTCTTAGTCTTCAACCATGGCAATGAGAATTGCGTGGAGAAATCTTGTGGTAGCCCTTGCTTCCGCAGCCGATGGATGATGACTAGATGAACAGGTACTGTAAACATTTTTAACCCCTATGAAACGTTTACAATTTTCCCCCAGTAAATTTACCCGTCCCAATCTCAAAATGATGATATCGAACTTTTAATATTAGCGCTCACATGTTGCCTAGAACCGTTGAAGCGGAATTGTAAATTGCCTTCAGAGTTTCCCAAAAATAAATAATAATTAAACAATCAGATGTTATTGTTAAGAAACCGCCTGGTTGAATCTAAAGTTTGGTTATAAATATTCATGATTGGCGATGGATGGAATGTGACGTAGGGGATCACGGAATTGAGCAATGGTCGGTATCCTCTGGGGCGGGCGCGCTCCTAGGCAGCCATGTGACTGTCATTTTCATGCATGGGCGACATTTACGGCGGCAACCATAAGACTCGGTGTGAAGAAAAATTGAAGTAGAGAGAAGAAATCAGCGATGGACCGCCGAACGAAGCCAGTGGCAATAAAATTATCTTTTAATATTTCATGAAGAGTGTGGGGAACCCTTTGAGATGTTTCATGACCAAAATTTAATCGGAATTTTTGCCGTACGATTACATCATCGCCAAAGGAAAATTGCGTTGTTTTTGTTTGCGTGTCAGATGACACGCAGCCGTCCAGGCTTCCTTTCGATATTTTAGCCTGAAATTTTACCTTTTGGTGTAATCAGCATTCATCAATCAAATTAATTATGATTATTATATTTGTGGATAACCATGTGCTATGTCAGTGATTACTCTATGTGTTAGTATTTTTCGAGGTTCGTGCACGGAATCAGGTCAATGCGTTGAAGGTGTTGCGTGTCAATCACTCACTTCCAACATTCAAGGCCAAACATCAATACATTACACGTTTGACATTGGTTCACAAAACCAAGTATTTCAATCGGCTCTAGGTGATTTGTGATTTATAAAATCTATCTGCCAACTGTAGAGGCCCCCGGGCCAGGGCCCCCCTGTTACCAGATCAGGAGATAGGGTATGGAAATACTCGCCGATTTTTGTTGCAAAATTCACCGGGAATCATGACCTCCATGTTGTTTTTGCACGTATCACTGCTCTCGCGTATCAGTTGGTCTGCCGTTGTTTAGGGGGGGGGGGTATGCATGGGGTCTGACTTTGGTAAAAAATTGTTTCATTTACGAAAATGAATAATGCAATGGATTAATTGTGTAGATTGTAATCTATAAAATGCTTTTTATTCGATCGCAATCGGGACATTCAGTTTCCGAGATATGGCTGATCAAATGAAGCAGTGTACCGAAATTGCCTAACCAAATTTTGTTCCTTACTTTATTATGTGAAAAATTCATGGGTTCTTTAAGATTATTTTAAAAGATATTTATGTTATACGCCATTTAACGACATTTATTTTGGCTTAGTCGAAGTAAAAAATACTCATATTATTTTGCTCCATAATTTAGAGTAATAAATTTTGTATGGGGAAGTGATGTTTATGTATTTTATTGTTTTCTCACCCTGGGATATTTAAGAAATTATTTTAAAAATTAATTTCAGGACAATGGAGGCACCGATTTCGATGATTATTTCATTTAATAATTATGATAATTAGTATAAAATGAAATTTAAAAACAAATTCCATATGTCACATCAAAAGCGCCCTCAACTTTGCCTAATGTTTCGAGGGGCTAATAAATCGTTCGTTAAAATACGCAACAACCAAAACAAAACGGAACGTAACTAGAGAACGCTACATGCTAGCCCATAAAATTTGGCCACACATATTCAACACATATGGGCTAGTGAAACCATGAAGCCCGATTTTCAAAATTGTATTCCAAATTCAACTTACGACATGAAATTAGGTGATTGGTCGATTGCCGATTGCAATGGCAACGGTATCAAAAATCCGGCTTCATGGTTCACTGCGTCTTTACCCCCTGCACATGCCCCCAAGTTGTCCCAGTAGCTTGTTTAGTTATTAGTTACGTTCGTTCTAGTTTTTAGCCAATCAGAGGCCTTACGTGTTACCATGGCAACCAGAGCAAAAATTGTGACATGATTTAAAACTTTGTGCCATGGGCTACAATATGATATTAATATGTATATACCACTATTGAGGAAAATTAAGAAAAATCACTTTCAAAGTTCACGTGCTTTCAGCATACCCCATACCCCGCTCCCTTAGTACATGACGTCGGTATCCTGCTATGTTTTTCAATTAGGGCCGCGCGGTACCTGGGCAGGCATTTGGGATAAAAATTGGATATATTTGTATTTGATTTTCTTTCTTTTTCTGATTGAATTATTAAGAGCCCTGGCAATTATTAGTTCATGCTTTAGCGGTCTTATTTATCTTCATGGTCAGGCGGATTGTGATGTCCTGGCTATTTCATTGAATTCTCCATGTACTTTTATAACATTGTGCTGCTTGAGAGACTCCTGAAATGCGCATGCGTGTCGACTCGTCTACCCATCCGGGCCACTAAATGTAGATGCTAAAATGGTGAATCGAGCGCGGGTTAGCATTGATCTCTGTTTTAATTATCCTTGTAATGTGGGATTAGGGTTTTATTTATCTTTCTTGGATATATTCCATATTGAATTTTGAATTACTTAGATATTATGTAGTGAGGGGAAATGCTATCAACGTTAAGGTTGGTTTCAATGTAAATAAATTGTGTACATATTCTACATATTTTATAAATTTAAAAAAAAAAATATATTTATAAAGATATTCCAGTACACAAAGAGATTAATGTTTTATATTTTATTACACTGTTATAACTCGGAGATTTGAAGGATAAATCCGGTTGTAGTTCAAATGTATGATGTTTGGGAAATTGTGATGATTTTTATTCCTATTAAATAAATTAAGTTAGTTATGTAAATGTTTTTGTTTGCCATTAAATAAAGTTTACTGATGTTAATGATATTGATAGATATTTTGTATCTGGTTTGGATAAAAAGAACTAATAATATTTACATTAAATCCTACTAAATAAGCATTAATGCAGTATTAAGATAGTGTTGATTATTTTTTTTTAACTGAATTTAATTTATTGTTATTCTAATTAAAATGATAATTAAAAGATAATATTTTGGGATTGACGGTTAACTGCATTGGTTTAATTAATATTAGAGTTTCATGAATATTAGAGGTTAATGATATAGTTATTTTTATTATATAATAGTGGTTTTAAATGAAGTAAATAACATGATGTGTGCTAAAGGTTATTACTTAGTGATGATATAGTTGTAATTATTTTGAGATATGATAAACCATTGAGGTAACTTGGATGTAATGGTGCTACATACTGTAATATACTGTAACGTAAAGCATTGACACACCTTTTATATTTTATTACTTATTTTAATATAGCATTGTGTATTTTATCGTTAAGGCCGACAAGTACATGTGAGCGTCGGCGTCAGTGGCGTAAATTTCTTTTTGACATTGGGGGGGATGAGGTTGATGAAAATTTATGAATGGAACGGGGTTTGCTGAAAAGATCTCTTACTAGCAGATGTGCGCGCGAAGCGCGCTAAAAAGTTTGCCATTTAGAAGCTAAAATAGTTAAATATAATTACAATTAGAACTAAATGCGCGCGAAGCGCGCCGAAATTTACCATTTTAAAACTATAATGGTAAAATATGAGGTTATTTTTGGTCAAAAACACATGAACGGGCATCAACATTGGGGGGGGGGGGTGGTCGTATTGACCATTAACTATCTGTTGAACTTTGGTTGAAGTATCTGGTAGATTTGATGGCTCTATCCCACAGAGAAGGCGGCTAAGTCTGCATTTTATACATACTGAATTCCTTGCTTCACATTATTGCTGCAATTTTTTATGGTTAATGGTAATGGTTGTCGCTAGTTAAAGTAATTACCGCCATGTTACGCTCGATGAGCCAAGACTTTACCGGAAACCCAATAGCAAAGCCAACAGTGATTTATTACAAAAGGTTCAATAGCCATAATTGAGTGACTGTTTCCCGGTCTGAGAAAAGTAGATTAAGATATTTTCCGTTACTCCCCCTGATAGCGCCTATACCTCATGTAATTCCATCGGTTAGCATAAGAGGGTGTAACGTAAATCAATGGAAGCAGCGTAGCCGAGTCCTTTATCCGCACGCGGTAGTTTTTGAACACCACCCATGCTCAAGGGCAGTCTCCTCATAACCTCCAAAGGGCAGCTATTTATTTTCATGCTCCAGTAGTGGGTAGCATGAGTGGTGTCAAAATCTCACACTTCATGTACACACAGCGGCCTCGAGCTCTGCTCGCTACTCAAGATTCATCGTCAGCGATGAGAATCAAGCGATTTTTCACATTTCTTGCAGACTTATGAAGCCGGGAATATAATTACCAATCTACAGAGATCAAGGGAAACCTCGCAACCAAATTTATCGCTATATTGGTGAAATTCAAACAGGAGAAAGAGAGCGATTTGTGGTTCCTTACATTGGAAGTATTGGAGATGCATTGCGCAACAAGACTTGTGCAATCCCCTACGTCACACGAATTTACCAAGGTCAGAGAAGGAAGCTTAAGCGTATTTTTATGCGTAAAATACAACGAAATATAGGGTTGTTTTTGGTTATAGCGGCTGTTATACGTTATTTTTTTTGGAAAAGATAATTTTGGCAACTGAAAGTATTAAGCTTTCTATTGGTATATCAGCTTAATATATGCCGTCCGTGCAAATGAGGATCACCTTTAAAGTGGATGAGATGCGAGATCACGTGGCGGTGTGGATATCCTGGCTCGTGAATCTTGGTTATAAGAGGTTATGTTAGGTCGGGATACGTGATAGCCTCCGAGCCCCAAAAATTTAGTTATCAGATATCGGGGTATGGTCATTGCTCGTACAATAAATAACTTTACGAGAGAACGCTGGACACAACGCATAATATGATGTAATACATTTCATTCTGGTCTTTCATGTGGATTTCGGCCGGTTAGGATATCCGTAAAATAGATGAGATGCGGCTTCAAGCTGGCGTAGTGGATATCTGGCTCGTGAATCTTGGCAATAAAGTTGCGTTAGATGTGCGGATCACGTGATAGGTTCACAAGCCCCACAACTTGCGTATTCATGTCACGGTTATGCTCAACACAAATTATTTTATGGGAGAACACTGGGAGTGAAAGGGTGCGCGCACTGACCAAAATGCACTAGTGTACAACTGGTAGTATCTCTATATATATATTTCATATTGCTGGTTAATATTATGCACTTTGATTATATGAAACATTTTCCTACTTTCCTTGCTCATTGTTCCCTCTTTCAGCGTTTTTCTTAACTATAAATGCATACCAATGTACCAACCTGATGTTTAATCATAGATATTTTTTTTTGATGTTTGGATATGATTATTTATTTTGCATGTTTGATATTGATTATATTATATTATATCCCTCTTCCTTGCTTATTGTCTACCCCTTAAGTCTTTTTCTAACTATCTAACATATAAAAATGTGCAATTGGTCTGTAACCTAGATTATGAAATTTAGAAGTGAAGTGTAGACCTATTGTAATTATTTATACTCACTGGGCTGAGCTGTATTGTTTTGCTCTGTAATGCATTGTCATGTTATTGTTCTTCCTATTCCAACGTTATCCATTCTTCGTACATTATTATGTTCAATATCTGTGTGCGTGTATTAAGTATGTATACACTATTGAGTTGCATGCGACATATTGGTTTCTATCATGATGCCATCTAAGCTGAGTTCCAAATCTTTCTTTGGTGTGTAATCTTTTTAGACCTATGTAACTTGCGTGTAAGTTTATACCCTATGTAGTATTTATACTCACTACTGGTCTAGCTTTATGTTTTTGCTCTGTAATATGGCTTGTTTATGTATTGTTCTACCTACGCTCCCTACTCCAAACACTGCAAATTATTTTATGGTTCCATTATCTCACATTTATGCCATTTTTTGATAGTTAGTTGTATCTGTTCGGACCCACCTGATGCATCCCCGTTCTGGTTTTTTGTCATGTGCTTTGGAGTCCTTTTAGTTTGTTTTTTTTTTTTTTTTGTGTTTTATTTTTTTATCTCAGGGGTTCGTCCATTGATGCAAATTATTTAGTGTTACTCAGACGGAAATGTCTTCTCAGATTGTCCTGTAGATATGCAAGATTATCCCATCAAGGTCTTTTTATTGTCAATTTTTAAATTTCCATTGGTATCAATTATTTCTGTCTGGTAATCCCAAATTGGATGCCGATTGGGCCAAATGTAATCTTTCATTCACTTAGGTTATAAGTTCACTAATTCCTATCGTATCTCATATTTATGATATATAAATGCCTACCCACACTTCATCCCCCCCACCCCCCCCGTCTATGTAGCTTCGTTGCTCCATTACTTAGGTCTTAAACATCTCTTTGTTATTGTTACCCATAAAATTATGCCCATGTAAGTGTATATTTTATGCTTCGATTTTGCTATGTCTTATTGTTCTGATATTTTTAGGCCGGGTTTCATATCCATTTTTATTCATGAATGTCCATTTTCCTTTCTGCGCTGTAAGTTAGGTTAATAGATAGCATGTACTGTAGACCTCTGAGAAATGGCTTGCCCGTCCTTGCCCCCGTCTGGGCTTTCCTCCTTCCCATCTTTGCCTTGCAGTGTTTTCTGATTTTTTTGTTTCACACTGAGCTCAGACCGGATCCCAGGCGATAACGTCTTTTCTATGACGGTCTGTAGCATATGTTTGGCATCCCCGGCTTAAACCACTTCAATTCTTTTATATTAAATAATATTGGAATTCATTTTGCTTTATTTGTGGGCTTATCCCCTGGACAATGTGTTTCAGAAGGAAATTGGGTGCAGTCCACCACCACGCTTACGGCACATAAAGTATGTTTATTTTTAGTTATTCAAACTTAATCTCAGTATATACTCATTAACTAACTATCCTACCATTTGTCTTGTTCATATTTGTGCCTTCGATTTAAGATCGGTAGCCCTTCATACCAGTCCTATAAATTTCGTCGTTCCGTCCTTATAATCAACAGTTTAGCCAATGGTGGGCATCTTGTTGCTAAAAATAATATAACGTGTGTTGTTGGGTGACTTGAGTATTGGTCCACTCCTGCCATATTTATATTATTAGTGCTCGTGTTTAACCCATTGCATTTTTTCCATTTACATCCTACGCACTTGTGACTTTCCAAATTCATTGGTACTCACCCATGTCATCCCACACCACTGCATAATATTTATTTTGACTTCCTTATTTTTTTTAATAATACGCTTTTGGTTTTATTTTTAATTAATCCTTACCCAAGATTTAGATTTCCTTACCACATTTGTTCGTTCGTCTTATTCTATATATATCCCAATATATTGACCATCCTTGTTATTTCCTCTGTAAATTTCCACTTGATTTAAATGTAGGTTGCTGTATTCTACTCTCAACACCTCCTTGTATTTCTCAACTACTCCCTTTTACCCACCGTAAAATAACTTATTTCCCCTTCCATTTGTTTTTTTTTTTTCTTGTAATTTTGTTCTGTTTTTGATTGTTTCTTGTCCCCTTTCTACATACTAATCTTCGATCCTCACTCCTGTCGCGTCAACAATCCTACTTCCAATAGTACGGGGGTTTCGTTCTCTTTTCTTTACTCTGCCTTTCCTCCACACTTTTTTTTTACTTTCATCCTTACTCTACAACACTGAATTCCCCCTTCAACCACGTTCTCACACGATGATGAGACTACTATGCTAACTTATGAATTTCTTTACTGACACCCGAAGTTAAAATTCCATTTAAATCTTATTATTATCCACTCCTATCTGATCCCATTATCTTCTAACTTGTGACCATCCATCCTATTCAAATTCCCTCAAGTCTCTAAACATAAGTCCATTTATACAGAAGATAGCTTCAATATCACAACAAACTCATGTCAGTGTTCATTTTCGATTTTTCACTAAAACTACTGCTGCCGTAGCCCTTACTAACATTATGATAATTTCCGATTATTTGAACCACTAAATCACACATTCTCATTTCTCTTCTCCTTCGCCTTTTCAGAAACAATGGCTTACAAACAAACAAAACACCAAATCCCCACCCCCATTTGTGAGATGCTATAGTTATATCCAAGGCCCACTTACGGGCAGGGGAAGGGGTGTATGCATGATATTCATAATCATTTTCTCATCAGTACTTGATATTACCATGGTTCCTTGCAAATCGATACACTATTATGTGGAAAACATTTACTTTTTCAATGACAAACCTAAAAACACTTGTAGTTGGTGTAATTTAATAGGCTCCATGAATATCCCATTCACCAATTCATGACAACTATCACACTCTGCGCCGAACCAATAATACTCACAAAGATCTTCATTGTGGTGACTTTAATATAAATTTAATAAATTATTCAACTAGTGCCCCTGTTACTGAGTTTTAAACAACACAACACATCTCTTTTAAACTCATACATTTTTAAATAATCGACCTACCAGAATACTCACAACTCAAACTCATGCCACAATATTGACAATTTATCACCCATTCAACTGCTTACTAATTCAACTCCCAGGTAATTGTTGTCACTGAGATTACACAGACCCTTCCTTATCTACATTACACCTATCAAATATAATATCCTACTAAACATACTACAAGTCTACACACGTGACTAGGTAGAGGAGACCAATATACGTATATTTTTCGACATCCTTTGCTCGGGAAACATGGGGAAACACTTACACAACCGACCCAAATAAATATATACACACTTTATTGCTACTTACTCGAAATATCATGATGGAGTCCCTTTTCCGATTCATAAGAAACCTGTCAGAACAACAGCTGTAAACACCCGGCTGACGAACGGTATTGCTAGATCGATCAATCGTAAACATAAACTCTATAAGGCTTATCTTAAGAAAAAACTTACCCTGTGAACAACAAATACAAAACAATACAAAATAAGCTCACACACACACTATACCGTAATAGCAAGAAAGACCCATAATATCGAACCAGTTTTAAATAAACTTGAAAACGCCATACCTTGAATCAAACTTGGAATTTCTTAATACAATCATAGGTAGAAACCAAGGTACAATCTCCCAACACCTTTACCAACCTACAACAAACCCACATTACTGATTCCTTTTGATATCACCCCGAACTTTTTAATGATTACTTTACAACCTGGTAAAAAATTTGGCTGGCAACAGATCCCTCCAGAAAAAAGCCCATTCCATCCCATCAAACAATAGTATCATCCCAAACTCCATTTTTCTCCATCCATTTTCTGTTGATGAATTATCCAACTCCGTAACCTTTTAACCAGCAAAGTGCTGGGATTGATAAATCGCTCCTGTATTGCTAATAACAACAATTTGATCACATTGTAACGCCACTTTTTGTACATATTCAAACCAATCTCATTGCACAGGCGGGGGTCGTTCCCAATGATCAAAATCTGCTAAAGTTATTCCGTTAATAAATTAAGATCCTCATGACATTACCAAACTATAGCCTATCTCTGGTCCTCCATGCTTCTAAAGCATTTTGGAAAAATCATGTACAATCGCCTAGTTTACATTCTGATCAACACAATATCCCCTCGTCAGACGCACAGTATGGCTTTAGGCCCAAACGATTTACATACATGTCTCTTCTTGAATTGACCACAAACCTCACCCAAGCCAAAAAAAATCAGAAACATACATGGAATTTTTTCTGGACCTCTTCCAAGCGTTTCCATACCATTGACCCTGATATTCGCCTCCACAAGCTTAAACCTACGGTGTACGTGTATAAGCCTTGGATTTGTTCAGAAATTACCTCACCAACCGTACGCAATCTGTGTACGCCACTCTGAAATTCGTTCCAAAGGCAGAAAGTTACCGTGGAGTATCCACAAGGCTCAGATTGGGCGCCCCGTTGCTTTTCATCCTTAGATGAATGACTTGCCTCGTTTCCAACATCACTCAAACTTATTCTTTTTGGCCGGAGGATAACAATATCTTCTCTCTCAGATCCCCACTTAGACTCACTTTTCGCTAAAACAATACTTGAGCTTACCTAAAATTACTTGATTGGTTTACCGGGCAAATAAATTGTCTCTCAATATTTCAAAAAACAAACTATAATGCTATTTTCCAACTCACAATACCACCAATAAAAATAGTGTTGTCATCGACAATCAGCCTATCCAACAAAGTTCATAGTACCAATTTCTTGGAGTTATTATGGATGATAAACTAACGTGGAACGAACATCAACACTGTAATCACAAAGGTTTCTCATGCTATTGGTACCATCTACAGGGCAAAACACCCCACCCTCCCCCCCAAAACCCAAATTACTCTTAAGCACCTATACGACACTAGGTGCTTCATCATTAACTATATTGTAACATTATGGCAAATCTAACGATCGGTCCAGACTCAATCGAACTTAATACATACTCAAAATGGGCCATTCGTACCATCACAAACTCACACCTCAGGGCTCACACCTCCCTTATTTTTATTCACTCAATACCCTAAAAATAACTGACATTAACAAACTACAAACGGCACTCTTTAAGTATTCCATGACTTTAATCATAATAACTTGCCTTTAATTTACTAATTTTTCATGACAAATCGACAAATTCATAATATAATAACTAGCCAAGCGGGTCAATTTCATTTTCCTCTACCAAAAACTACCAAGGGAAAACACTATATTCAGTACGACGGTGCTAAAACTTGGAATGAACTTCCAAACTCAATCATCTCACTGGATAAATAAAAAACTTGTTCAAATCAAACATCTCAACCATACCTCATTGACCTTTATAAGATATAATCTTTTCCTCCTGCTTAAATCCTCACTTTTCACCTCTCAACTTCGCGTCCTCCTCTCTCTATTGCACCTCATCTCCTTTCTTTTTCTTTTACACTCATATTCGTGCAGTTCCATCGTTGAGCAAAATCTATTGAGTACAATTCTATCAGGCCCGCTTTCGTTTCTTTCATTTTTTTATCGTTGCTGTTTGTCTGTATGTTTTTTTTTGGGGGGTTATCTTACTACTTATTACTCACATCTTACATTGTCTTAATTTTTATTTTCATCGCCCTCAAATTTATTTTCTCTATTTAAAATTGTCCATTTTCTTATTCGGGCATGGTTTTCATTATACCCTTCGCCCCCGCCCCATATTACGTTCACTTTTCCTTTATAAATTATATTCGGTGATGCGTGGGGTTCTGGGGATGTAGTTAATTTTCGCCCTTAATCGATCATAGATATAGTACTTTTACAATATGATGAGCAAACTTTCTTTTACATATTATTATACTTTCGTTAAAAAGGTCTATACCGACGTAAAATACCCTCGGGGTTTTCTATCGGTAGTCCTAGCACATGTTATATATATGTTTCCCATTATGTATTTTTTTTGTATAGTTGCTAATAAAATTGAACTTGAATCTTGAACCTTGACACTAGTAAATAGGGTTATGTGTGGTGTAGGCATACAGATGCAATGTCAAAGGCATGAACTGTGCTATGGCATTTTCACGATGCCGGCCATGCCTATAGGGCGGAGCCCTGTTTCAAATTTTCATTGTGTAAAAAACTTAATTTTTTGGTATCAGCTATGTCTGTTGATGCATACAGTGCATGTCACAAGCATACTCTATTATGCATTTCACGGATGCCGGATAGTGCCTAGAGGGCGGAAGCCCTTCGCAAATGTCTGTGTAATCTAACTTATTTATTTTTACTCGGTATAGGGTTTTGTGTGTGGATGCATACAGGTGCATGGCAAAGGCCTTACTGCTGCTATCATTTTCACGGATGCCGGCCATGCCTATAGGGCGGGAGCCCTGTGCAAAATTTTAGCAAACCGGTATAACTTATGGCTGTTATGTAAATGCCTGTGACCAGGCATTATATTAAGGTCACACATTAGCTTTCATTTCATATAATTGTATTTTGGCACTATCCCAAGTAAGTTCTTGGTGTATATTCTACGTGGTATATTCCGTCCATTAGAAAATGCCCGTGTTGACTTGTATAAGTAAATCATATTTTAATCAAGTAAATGGGATAGGGTATATTATTATGTCAAAACAGAATAACTGGCAATATTCTTTATTATTTCATCCAGAACCGACAGACCTCAGGTACAGTCGCAGTGTCTATGAGGTGGCTTATGCATAGTGGTAGACTAACAGTATAGTATAAATTAGAGAAATTTACTGGGCGCCTCACCCACAAATCATTTGGTGATCACTAGTCGTGTCAGACTACCAACTCAGCAGTTTAAGGAGTGCAGTCAGATTCTGGCTCTGGCAACTCACCCGCGTGAGACCAACCCCATATCGGAGCAAGGTCGTATGCAATGGATCAAACAATTTGAATCAAATCAACTCAAAAAATAATTCATACACAAACAAGTAATCTTTTTTTGATGTATTCTTACCAAAGTATTTACATATTACAACTCTAAATTACAGTGCTTTAAAATAAATCCCAAAAGCTTTGTGTTAGGACCATTCCCTTTTTAGATTTAAAATTACGATTTTTTCCATAGTAGATCGAATTTGCAGGTAAGATTAGACTACTTACGCCACAACGGTTCAGATATAAAAAATCCACTTTTTTTTTTAGTTAAGTCGGGGGGACGAGGCTGTGGATCACGAAATGGCTTCTTTAACTTGACCTGGGATTGGAAGCTCCTCATTGCCCATGTGTCTAAGCTACGTACTCTTTGTCTCGGAAACCTATTCCACAATGCTTCTGTACTTTCATTCAAACATGCCATCTTTAATTATTCTCTTTATTATAAAGTAAATTCCACTCTTAAATACATTTATTATTAAATAACACAAATCATCTGGCAAATGTTCCTCTTGTCTTGCATCGGGGGAGTAAGTTTTTCACAACCCAATTATGTGGCAAAATAACCATGATGTTTGATAGATGTAGAAAGTATAGAAAATATTTTGCTTCTATTGCCGATCCAACCTGATATGCCCGTGCGCGATTCTTTTCCGTAGTTACTTGTTACTTGTGAAATTACACTGTAGCGTCTATTTCACTTGAACAAATTCGAAACAATTAATTTCCTAACTGGGCAGAGTAGGGGTTCGAACCTCTGAGAGAGCGTGGCCCACGGGTAGGGTATTCGCCTTTGGTGCATGAATTCCCCGTTCGAGTCCCGGCGAGCGGTCCCTTGCCGGATTTAATTCCGTTACAAATTCTGTGACTTGATTTTGTATTAGAACTATTGATTAAACTGAAATTTCCGTTCTCCCCGTGGTTCATTAGGACTTGGGCTACTACAATGATAATACCCCCGTCCTTCGGATGGGCGGTATGCGGTCGGTCGCATGTCATGGAGAATCATGCCCGTATATGTAATCACAGCCAGCGTCGGTAGAGTAGGGTGGTAACCCCTAATTGTCCCAAATCGTCCTGGATCCCTGAGCAATCATTGGAAAGCACTGGAACACTGAATTATCTACCCAGGCTAAATAGACCAAAAAAAAAAAAAATCGTCGCGCCCGTCCCAGCGACAACTGTATGGAATAGGGTGCATCGCTTCAGTTTTAATCATAGTAAGGGTGATAAGCCGGTCACAATAGTATTTGTCTCATTGTCATCCCATTAAAATTTAAAGGACTGAGCACACGTCATATTGTCGTATATATTCGAAACTTTTTATGATCCAAACGTGCCATGCATTTTTATATACCTGAATTAGTACCCGCCGCTCCAAAAATAATATATATAATATCTATCTTTTTCCAGTAACCCGTCCAGCTAGTTTTTATTTGTTATTTTATTTTTTCTTTCGAATAAGAATACATTCGGATTTTGAGAGCTTTAACATTTTTTAAAAAACACTCACTCATGTCTACTAATGTGAACCTTTATAACCTAGATCAAGTTACTTTACTTCACTTTTAACATCTTTATAAATATATATTAGTGTCGTTTTTCGAACAACGTCTCATTTGCCAAGTGTGTAATACTTCGTGTTCTTAATGTCCATAATTGAGTGCGTGAGTGAGTGAGTGAAGTGAGAGTGAAGAGAGAGATAGAGAGAGCAAAAAGAAAGAAAGCGAAAAGAAGGATAGAGATAGGAATTGATGATAATAATTAATTGAAGAGTGCGAGGTGATACAATGATGGAAAGATAAATATATAGCTAGGTAGAATTTATTTCATTTCACATTCTAAATTCCGCAAAGTTTATTTTCCTTACAATACCGGGGTCCCAAAAAGGTGGTGCAAGCAGCAGTAAGAAACTTCGATTTCTCAAAAACATTGAAGCTGTGAATTTCATTTTCAATGGTAGGATATAATTATCCTCTTTTGTTAAATTGTGCAAATCCCATGATATCCACCCACTCAAGCTAAAGATATACGGATTTTTAAAGGCATCTGTTTTTTCATCCATTCCAATAGGATTTACACGTTAACTCACTTGTCCGTCTTGCTGTCAGTGAGTGATTTCCAACACATTGATGTACTGTTTATCATGGCAATAGCACTAATTATTAACAAATGAGGACAACAAAATGCACACGATAAAGTAGTTCAATATTTATTAAATGGCAAATAGGCTTATAAATAAATAAAACACGCCTATTAGCCTTCAGATGTATTCTTAACCATTATGATCAGCACAAATCAAAACTTTGCCTATGTCTATTTTGTTACTCTACCCGTGCACTTTCGTTATAAACCACCATTTTTGCTAAATACATAACAATGTAAACGAAGTAGGCACATATGTTTGAATATCATGGTCAAATTTCTTTTTACACAGAAAAGAATAAAGTAGCTTTGTGACATGTGACTTCCCTTTGCTCGGTCGTAACCTGTTTGCTTGGCAACTTCACTTGGACCCAAATGGTAATGATGAACACAACAGATCTATTTTTTTTGACGTTTCTCATCTTTGTGAAGGTTTATAATTCATAACAACAATTGAAGAATATCCAACCATTTTCAATCATCGAACTAATCTAAGATATCCTACCTGTCATTTATTGATTCATATCGCTACTTTAACAATTGACGTGAACCAAAATTTCATAAACATCCACTGCTTTCTTAAATCTGTTCAATTAACAACTGTTTTAAATACAAACCCCTGAGAAACCATTTTAGAATAAGTATTGTCGGCTTAAAGTATTATTATTAGATAGTATGTAAGATATTTATTTGTTCAGATACAGCACCATATTAATTTAGTAGCATAGCCACCTTCAGATTCTTATGCTATCATTTAGTCAATGCACACATTGAGCCACGAATCTACTGATATACCATAATCAACTAACTGTGTTAATCCATTGATGGATGAAAAACAGGTAGCCTTTAATATTCATTGAGCTCTTGTTTGGCGTGGGCTGATTGGGTCATGAAATTTGCACACATTATACAAAAGAGTACAATTAATAACCTCCATGAAAATGAAATGCCAACAAGCTTCCAGTTTAGTTTTGAGAAAGAAATTCAGCGAGTTTATATGCTTCACCACTTT
Organism: Ophioderma brevispina; assembly: GCA_023653785.1. Lineage (NCBI taxonomy): Eukaryota > Metazoa > Echinodermata > Ophiuroidea > Amphilepidida > Ophiodermatidae > Ophioderma > Ophioderma brevispina. The sequence continues at coordinate 119,736 of JAMKCH010003672.1, forward strand.
TATTGGACACCTGTAGAATGGTAAAATTAGACGTTTGATACACATCCTTTAGGACATAAACATATCAGAATAAGTATTACCCCTCATCTGCGTAAAATCTTAGTCAAAAATGGCGCCCCCGTCGTAAAATGTACGATTGTTAAGACTCACACCGACGAAGACTTGCACAGATATTATAATCTCCTTATTACCGTACTTACTCTTACTTTTGCAGAGTACACTCTAGAACATGCTAGATTGTCTCGCCTATTCCAACATAAAAAACATAAAAAAGAAATACATTCTAGCCTTCTCTCTACAATTACCGGAACTCACCGCATAAAAGCAAAACTACACCTTAAAAATTCTGATTCGGTTTAATTGAACAATTATTATTCAACAATATTTTAGGGTAAACTTAGGGGTTCATTCGACACTATAATGTTAGAAAACTTCACTCTTAGTGAATGCATAATATAATTTCACGTATTGTTGACAAATGGACATTTTGTCGATTTTCAACTGTATATATATTAGACTGGATAAAACAAATTATACACCTGCTGTTCAAAATAAAGATTCCATGGTCAGATCGCTAATTGAATTAGTCCCCAGAACCTCATGTTTACAAGAGGTTCATAATTTGATGATCGATGTTCTGACGAAAGTTATTTTTATCATTTACCATGTTCACCCTGTGAAATCTCAAAAACTCAAAAATCAAATGTTAATATGTTTGGCCAAAAACTGAAAATTTCATCTTCAAAAACTTGATGTTCATTTATTATGTAAGAGTGTTCCAGCTTTCATGAGACTTTTAGTTGGTGTAAATGGGGTCTGGTTCAAGAGTTATGGCAAATTATTGAGACACTGAAACACTCGCTGCGTCCAGGTTTTCGGCTATCCCGATATTAGCCTTGATCAAGGCTGTCTGCTAAGAACCGACAAATGTATTTTCACAAGTGACTGCATAATAACATTTTATCCACTATTTTGAACATTTGTTTTCAGTAGGAAAATCAGTGCTTTAGTATTTTTTAGGGCTACCCTGTTAGAGAAAGATTAGATAAACAATATAGGAAAATAAAAAAACAGAATTGGGTACACGCCTGGTGGTATGTTGTTCCACCAACTGGCTAGATCCAGGAACCTACTAGTCTAGGTATAACAAAAACATCGGTTGTGGTACAGGAGCATGGTTGTGCTATCAGAGCGACAGCCTGATCAAATGCTTTGTGGTTTTCATCTTCCCTGTACAAAACTCCTATAAAATTTTTGCAAATGCAGAAAAAGTCTGACAGACTGTACAAGGCGCGCTGCCTGAGTTGAGGTGGATTGAACTCACTAGTGGAAGCAGGAAAATAGGCCAGGTGAAAGTGAGACCTCGAATTAGGTGTTTAATACTATATAGAGTGAATTCTTGCCATTTTGTTATGTTAGGGAGGGGATATGCTCCATCCTTGATATATGATGACATTATATCAGCGTATGAACATGGAATGAAGTTGGTAGAGCGCTTGAACAAGGCTATCCCGATATAAAACAGTTGCCATGAAAATCAACTTCAAGACCTTTATTTAAAATTAAAGGAATAACCAATAGGTTAAGTGATGCTTCTTGTGAAATAAACAAGTTATAAATTATAATGTAATAATTGCCAATAAAATATAAAGCATTGGGAAATTGATTCCCAACAATTGCTCTTGTTTTTCGGCCCTTACTACCATGTTTCAACAGTATTAGACCCATAAAACACACTCGTTAAAAGTAAAATGAGGCCTTTGATTACAACCATCTTCCTTAATGGTTATTTGTTCAATTTGGTTTCTTCTCATTATGTCGCTGGATCTTGGAGGTAGTGGGGAATGGAAGCGGGAAACGGACCCTCCCATTAAAGCGTTGTCGTAATGTGTCCCAAACAGAGGCTGCCTGTTCAGCAGTAAAATGCAAACTTTACATTGAATTTACGATTATTGTCCCCTTAAGAGTGAGACCCCCATTTCCCCAACAACACAATATCTAGGGCTTTCACTGTTTTCAAAAAGAATTATGATTAGTCACTGGATGATAATACATTCACTCTGATCTCTCCAATATTTTTTTTAAACAGGTTGAATGCACAAAGTGTAAAACACATTATACCTTGAGTTTCTGGAACCTTCAAGTGAAACTCCCCCAAGTGGTATTTCATCCTTTGTGCACCAAAATCTCCGGTTATGGTGCATAACAAAAAAAAAAAAAAATTGGATCGAATACGGGATTTAGCTTAGTCAAACTGGTCTAAAAAATAAATATCTCAAGAAATGCAGAAATTTATATATTTTTTAAAATTTGTATAGTTTTTGGGGACAGTCTGGTATTTTATAGTATTATTATATATTAAATATAATATTTGGTAAAATATATATTTTGGGTAAAAGTCTACTTTGCGTCGCCCAAAAATGGGTCGTTCTGTGATAATGAGCTTGTGAACCAGGCATGACAAGTTTTACATTGATTATATAAATAGATATAATATATTTTCGATTTAAAATCTACCAAAAAATCAAGTTGGTGTATAGAGTAATCATGGTCAGAAACAAGATTGAATAACCCTCTCAAGACTTTGTAGAGCAAATCACATAACATCCTGCCATCATGATTGGCTCATTCGGTATGTATTCTACGACAGTGAAGTATTAATTTGAATAGATGGTCAATTGTACGAACGGAGGACATAAAGTGGTAAATTTGGTCAAAATATCTTTTTGGACAATTTCTTATAAGTAAAATAAGCCTACGTTTACACAAATAGACAAACCTTGCCTCTTAAATGTTTTTTAATTTGAATAATTTAGAATACTCGTAGCCTTCAAATTGTCCCAACTCTTGGATTCTATAGAATAAGGCCATAGTTTGTTGTTCTAACACTATTTTTTTTTTTTTTCGTACTAATATTTCGTGGTAGAAGGGGGTCTCGTGCCCCCCCTGAAATCAATTTCTAATCCATGTCCTCTATATCCAAAAAAGACAAATGCGTAGAAAACGATTAGCTATGTTAAAAAAATAAAAAATTGTCCCACGTGCCATTTTTCGGTAAATTTAATGCAAATTAGGATCGCCATAAGAATAATATAGTTTTCACCAACAAACACCGTATCCTCACCACCAGAAACAAAAATTGTTCTTCTACAGCCATTATGAACGCTTGTCATGCATATTTGTATTGTTGTTTTGCTTCGGATCCAAAATGGTAGCCAACATGCCGCCTGAAAGATCTCCTAATATAAAAGTGCTAAATGCCTTACTATTTAGTCGTATAGTCATAAAATGGAGAAAATGAAATTAATGAATATGTCTTCGACTATTAGAAACTCATATCTGCCTGATTTTGCTTAGTTGAGAAATATTTAACATTCAATATGGCGCCAATTGTCCGCCTTCAAAATGTGTTAAAACTTAGAAATTCCTTATATTGTCCCCAAATTAGGATGAAAATGGAAATTAAAGTATGAGAAATGCGCGTTAGACCAATTAAAACCCAAAGCTGTATTTTTGTTTGGTTAAACTTATTTGAACATGAAGATGGCGGTTAATATCACCACCGAGTTCAAAAATCTTGAAAGCGGCTTTTTAGCCCGACATCTTGAAATTAAGAAATACTACTACTGGAACAAAAATAGGCAGTTATGAAGTTACTAATATATTAAACATATTTTATTTTGCACTTGTATCATTTTTCTAGGTGCAGTCGAGATATACACAAAAATAGGGTAATTTTTAAGGTTTAGATTGTTGAAATGAACGTGGTACATTGACCGCCCTGCTTGAAAATTTTACAAACAAAAATGCAAGCTTTGTGTTTATAACTGGTCAAACACATCTTTCTCATACTTTATTTTCGAACTTTTTGTTATTATTGTTAGATGACATATCCCATTATAAGGCAATATTCCTGGTTCAAAAGATTCTGATGGGAGAAATTAGTCGTTGCATTGAATTTTAAGAAGAAATATCATACAAAAAGCTAGATATGAGTGGTTCCCGTGATCACAGACTACATTTCTTACTAAATTTATATTATGGACTATACATTAAATATTAGGAGGTATACATCGTTTTTATGTTTTACAGATCGGTGGAGCGGGGCCATGGTTGGCGCCATCTTGGATCGAAGCAAGATAATATAAATGTGATCGATAAGAGTTCACAATGCCTCAGAAACACATTTCGTTTTTCTTGCTTTTTGAATATGTTTTTTCTGTATGGTGACCTATTTGCATAAATTACATACAATGGCAGATGGGACCATTTTTTGATTTGTTAACATGGCAATCGTTTTGCCTATTACGCTTTTTTTCTGATATAGAAACAATCGATTAGAAATTTATTCAGGGGGGTGCACGATACCCCTTATATCCACTAAACTATAATATCTGTTTTCTCTTCTTGCTGATTGTACACTATTAAAAGGAGCCTTGAGCACAATGTCAACAACCCTATTGTACATTCTTTATTAAAATTGGGTAATTGGTAACTCAAAATTGGGTACATAAGAGCGGGCAAACAATGGATGAGATATATCTCTGAATGTTTAAATATAGGAAAGTAACCCTAAATGTAGAGGCACATCGTAGGTTGTAACATACAAATAGCTTTGAATGCAAGTACAAAAACCTCTGGGTATGTTTGATAGAATTACCGTATAGTCCAAGCTGTATATATATTCTATGTGAGAGGAGAGGAGATCAGGCATAAAATACGCAAAAACGACAGTTTTGGGAGAAACCTTTTAATTTCCAAGTACTACTTTATGAATTTTATAATTCTTTCTGCTAACTAATCCGCATGTAAAAATGCAACTTTGGCCTATTACATCATGGCATGTCTTTCGGTAGTACCATATTTGGCGTAATGTAACAATAATATTATTATAATTGCCATCCATATAAGCCTCATTCAAGAGCCTTTTAAATGTATGTACTAAGCGAATTGGTAGCCAAAATGTCTGTGATCTTCGGATTCAGACTCGTACGCAAAGATTGACCATTCTTTTCTAGTGTCACGTGTATCATTTCATTCCAGACTGTGCCGTTGTGGTATCTTACCGTTTAGTATATAATTTGTGTTCATCGAAATAAAGCGCAATCCTCCTTGTGTTACGTGTGTCATCTCTTTCATCCGGAACACAGGTCTAGTTGCACAACACCAAAACGGGATTGTGTTAAAACATATATATTGATTTTTTTCATAAATCAGTTAGGCAAAAGACAACAATTAAATTAATAACACTATATTCATAGCAATTTTTTCACAACAGTTTTCTCAATATCGCCATCATTACTGCCGATTTAAAAGCTTCCAAATTGTTTTTTTCCTCCGAATTTTGAAAGTCTGAGGCAGTGTGTGGCATTAACAAGTACAAAATTTCTCAAACAATCTGCATATAAACATTTCACAAAGGATACAAGAGACAATTGAATATTATTTAAGCACACAGAAACATTACTTGACACAAACTAACTTTATACAAACACACGTGGAACACACAGATAACACCCAAGTACTAACATGATCCAATCAGCAACACAACATGTAAAACAACATGATTTATTTTAAAGGCACTATCAGTGATTTGATAAATCTGAAAAAACAAAAAATCATCAAAATCAGATTTTTGCATGTCTGGAACAAGCATAGGTATTCTAACATACCCTACACGTGATCAGACCAAACGCAACCTAACAGAGACAAAATCGGTTATTTTAGTCGTAATTGTCCGAACGGACACTTACTACAACACGATAATTGAATGGAGGTTCGTATGTTGGAATATTGCGGTTTTCTTCATTTTCTCGCAATTTTTCAGTTGGAAAATACTACTTTTGGGAGTTCTACAGATTAACCCTTCACTTTAAACTATTCCTGCTTATTTTAAATATTTAACTCTTTTGGGTGAATTCCTGATAGTGTCTTTAACAATAAAAACAACAACAAAGTGAGCAGTAACGGCAATTCAGTATGCCGCGTTTGCGATTGTTAGATTAAAGAAACACGAGAGGATATGTAGAAAAGTGCGCCCCAGTTTTTTGAAACTGAGGATTTTTCAACATTTAGAATGTTATCAACATATATAAACGTATTAAAATCACATCTGAAATGAGTACCAAAAACGTCGTGTTTATGTAATAAACAGATAATTTAATATTTTCTGTCATGCAAGACGGAAAAATGCAAGCATGCGTCTCTGTAGAGCCGATAGCACCGGAGGACAGCATGGCAGTTCAAAACTCGGATTTTGTTAATTAGTTCAACTTTAAAATATAAGTGAAAATTTTTATCTTGGCAAAAGATAGTCATCTTTGGTTTTGTCAAGCTGAATGTACTCGGTTGCAAATCAAGTGCAAATTTAGGAAGTTTGTATCCTTAGAAAATCTCCTCGTGTCACTTTAAACGAATCATCTTTGCATGATTTGTATTGGTACTGATAATATGTATGCAACGGATTTCTATTTCCAAGTGTTGTTTGTTAAGGTATGGCAAGATTACAATCTACTTCGTTTGGACCAGCGCGAGCTAGTGTACTATCCCTGCACATTGCTACCCATAAGAAACAGTCATTTTGATAAGTATCTCCCGTCGAGCTGCAAACAGGTTGGTAAGTATCTGCTGGGCAAGTTCTTTCGCATGGATCTGGAGAGGAGAAAGAGAGATAAAAGGATATACATTTCACAGAGACTGGGGAATAAATCTTCAAAAAATACTGCATGTTAAAACTTGCAAGATCCTCTGGCGTGGAGCAAATATACAAATTAGCTCATACAAATGACACAGTGCATGGGTATTACTTGCATGCATCACTCACTACCCACATACCAAGTTTCGTCAAATTTGGACATTGAACAACAGATGATTTTTTGTGTGTGTTTTGGTGGCCATTTTGATTTTTTACGTTTCTACAAAAATGCTCAACAGTTCTCATATGGTATCCATCGGATTCAGAACCAGCATGCAAAAATAGTCAACAAACCGTCGAAAAACATAATACATATCTAATCAAGGTTATTATCAGTTAGCAATGTACCTGTAGCCCGGACTAATACCATGCCTATACTTGCACAACAAGAAAATGTATAGTTGGTCAATTTTCCACGGGTATTATATTTAGTCTACACTATTTGTCGTATTTTATATCGGTGCTACTATATAATGAATCTCCTCTTGTGAAAGATGCCTTTCCATTTTTGGCGATTCCCTGACCTATTGCTGCAAAGTCAAGCTATTCAGTTGAGCTAATACTACGTGCCCATTTCACAGACTAGACCAGTCAAAATAGAATAAATGACGCCTTAACCCAAAACTAATTGCAAAAGAATCATTTTCTTCAAAATTGTATTGAGAAACCCTGTAAAAACAACATATCAAAAGTTTACCCAAATCAAAGGAGTGGAACATATATTTTTAAGGGGCAAGGTTTATACAGGGGTCAAAACATGAAAAGGAACAAAACGCGTCAAAAAGTATGCCAACATGTTCCTCACAGGATTAAAAAAAGGTATAGTTTGCCCTATCTGCAGGTTGTAGTTCAATAGTTGAGTCAAAATAAGTTAAAGGTCACAATGGGGGCAAATTTTCAAATGTATCCGTTCGTTATAAAAATGGTGTCAAATTGTTCGTCTAATGGTACAGGAGCCGGCGACATTAATTCAGCAGACGACGGAAATGGCGTTTAACCAGTTAACACAAGAAAACGCACGCCGTATGTACCCTGTCTGACCGGTCTGTGACCTTTGTGGTTTTAATATCAATGAGTACGAGTACGATATTCACGTAATATACACATTTGTTGATTAGAGTTATTATCATTTGAGAGCAAATTGAAGACATTTCATATTTTGTGAAAATGTGCCAGTACCGCTTTAAGACTCCGGTGATCTCTGTATGTTGATTTAAAACCTGCATTTGTTGGTAAATGAAAAAGTAATGAAGGTTCATTATACTTAATTACACCTTACCTGATGAACATCCGCCTCTGTGTTTCAGAGTTAGCTTTCTGTCATTATTAACACACGCAGCAAATGATAAAAAACAGAGCGATGGGTACGTGTTGCCATCTGTTCCACAAATTGGATCGTTTTCGCCAACCGGACAATAGTCTGGACACTCTACATGTGTATAACAAACAAAATACAATTAGGTCCGGCAGGGTTTCAGATTTATTAAGTAGAATAGACCTATTTGTACAGGCGGCCTTGCTGTGGGACAAGAGACCCACATTGCGTGACTACAATACGCGCACCTGCCATTGAAGTCCAGTAATGGTCGATGGGCTTCGTATAGCACTCCCCCAACCGTATTTAAACTCGCGGTGGTGCTTGCAGTAACGACTACGAATTAAAATGCATGAAAATAGATCCACAAAACCTTAGGTACAGAGCATCCCTTTAGACGTTAATCTCTATGCATCTATTAATAAAATGACAAATTTAATAAATTGCAAGGTGTAATTTAAAAGTCGGTTATATGTGCAATAGACTCGAATCATTTTAAACCGGAAAAAATCTGAATCTAAAAAAAAATCATGTCGCACACCGCCTGGGGATTCAAGCGTTGCTACAATACTTCATCAACATGATCGATATCTACACTTAGCAACAACACTTCTTAAAAGTTCCTTGCAATGAATTTGTATGTTGATGTTAAATGTCAACTTGGATGTATTAAACCCTTTTCTGATGCATTTGTTCTGGTGAACACAGGTAGGCCAATGGCAAATTTGGCACATTGTGTTTGAGACCCTCCTGCATAATGAAGACATAGATTAACTCATGGAAATGAAAAGCAAGTGATTGTTACAAATGGCTGTAGCATTGGTGGAAGATGAGGAAATGAGCATTTCACTGTTACAACACACTATACAACAGGTTTAAAAAATTTGAGTTATAATAACATAGTGAAAAATCGATTAAACCTTTTTGAAGAAAATTTGAATTAAAATCCCAAATTCTTAAAATTAAAATTTCTTTGTTTTTCTGTGTTTGTTCTAGATTAAGAAAGGCCAGTATCTCAATATGACTTAAAGTATGGGTAGAAATGTTTTTGTAACTACTTGTAGTACGGCGACATGTATGTTGAACATGTTGCCAAAATTGGAATGCCTGTGTCTCAAAAAGCTTTCTCTTAAGATTGAATTGCAATAAAGCTTTCATTGTTTAAAGCAAGTATAACCAATAGTATTCCAATAGTTGCCTAGTGGTAATGTGACACCATGCATTCGATAATGACCTAACCCTGGCTATAGGCCTATGAGCCTATAAGAGTCCACCTCGGCCTTTTCATAGTGGTGATTGTTAAAGAAAGCCAAATAGCTTTTGCTAGACTCCTTCACTGTTTGTGACTTCTCAATTCTCAAATTATTGTGCACATTAACACATCTCAGGTTTAGGTTTTTCATATCATAATAGCTTACCTATAAGACCGGCTTTACAGACATCCCTTTATGCAACTTTTAGGTATTGAAGATCGTGTTGGCAGGCATACTGAAGAAGGTGACATTCACTAATCTGTGACATTATCAAAACCACACAAACTGGATCCAAACCTCTGAACAAACTCACGCATTGCAATATAGAAACATATCAAAATAACCCACTCTACATTAATAACAACACAATAATCAATCAGTAACATTAGTAATACAAAAAGCGATCTGCTGTCTGGCTATGTATTTCGTTATGCTTTGACATTTAAGGCTGATTAATTGGCTGATGATAGTCTGAGGTTTGTACCAGGGTTTCAGAGAGTTAACCAAGGTAAAAGGTCATCTAGAGGTCCAAGGTTAGAAATACTATGGACCATAAAAATTTGGTCAAATGGACGCGCACCTTTGAGCACAGACAAATCGGAGTTCAAAGGTCTGTAGGGACATCACACGGGCGGGCAGAAGGGACAGATAATCACAAAGCAGGGTGATCGCCATAGTAAGTAATCATTTAGCCACTACTGAATTGTTATTGATGTGATATGATCAGGTTCATTCTGAAGCGCAAATGTGCAAAAATGCTTCGGGCAGTGCAAAAGATGCAAATAGAAGTGAGGTAACATCCGGTCTGTCATTCGAGATCTCCCATCAAGAATTGTTTTCCCGAGTGGACAATTTGCCTACATCTGTTACCACGTAAATTACGCCCGTGGACTATGTTTGACTTCTATTATTAACACTTAAGTGACGGGGGGGGGGTTCCAGGGACCCCCAAATTGGTTTTCGCGCTGGCCGCTTTACGCGTGGGATTTTTGCAACCGAACATTTTTTGTAATTGTCTGACTTTTAAATGCGCTTCTTTCATTCCAAATAATAAATCGGCCATGCCGTTAATGAAGGTGAATTAGTGGGGGCCCATGGAAAACCCCCCCCCCCTTGGGCACTAACGGAAGTCAGTTTAGAATATTTTTAGAAATAAGAATGAAGAAACGAGAACCAAAAGCAAATTTTTTTTGCTGAATCAAGTTCAAAAGAAAATTTGTGGCGGGAATTTAACCTATAGGTCTCTCTCTCTCCGCCTTTTCCGCTCTCTTTTCACTTCTTGTTAAACAATTAGTAGTAACATTACAAAATAATTTAAACCCCTTTATGTTGAAAACAACCAATTTCATCAGGTACGTTGCCAACCGTTATGTACAAACTCTATGGGGAAAATGACGTGTATTTTGCAAAACCCGAAAATACAGGAGTCCATAAAACTGCTGGTTTTGTGTAATATAAAAAGGGGTAATTTGGGTCTCTAGATAGATCAATAAAATAAGTTTCAAAATTTTTGATGTAAGCGCAAGGCCATTTGAATTTCCGTCTTTTGCCCCAATTTTCGCTGGTTTTTGAAAACAATGTTTTGCCCAATTTGCACCAAAATAACAATCCATTTTCTTGCGTGATTTTGGGGTTGTCTTATTGATCCTTCACATGTGGTAAAATTTAGTGCAAAACCATAACTCGGGAAAGTTGTTTCCTTAGGGGGGGGGAGGTCCCTGGAACCCCCCCCCCCCCCCCCCCCCTTGGGCACCCCGGAGTGAAAACCCCCTTGGTCACTTAAGTGTAAATGATGCGTTTGACTTACAGTCAAGTGAAATGTTCCTCTAAGTTAGGGTAGTTGGCGCCCGTGTATTGTATATTTTCTTGACAGTAATAGAACGTATACCTGCTCTACAGTGGGAGTCAAAATGATTGTTCCCCATGAATCAAAAAAATATTAAAAATATTGTAATCTTTTTCGAATATTATTATAGACTTTATATTAACAAATATATTTCTTAATCACAATGTCAAAAATCCAGAGATTCAGCATTTTATTTTAAGTTATGGCCTCATTTTAGAGGGCTTCCAAAATGCCGCGTGTACAAATTTAGTACAGTAAATCAAAGAAGATGAGTAAACATGTTAAAAGGGGTTTTTGGGATAATTCAACCACAACAGGATCCAGAAAAACGAGATAGGCAAAGAACCTTCGTGTTTGTTGCATTTATTCACACAGTGAGCACAAAAATATTAATGCCTACCTTGGGTATCTCCCTACTATGCATGAATGAGTAGAAAACATCGCAACAATATGCAGTATCAGAATATATTAAGTGACCTTCGAGTTATCTGTTTCATTCGTGGTATTGACCTTGTTTAGTCGGAATATAGCTAAGGTCTGTACACACTCGTAAAACCGTGTCACACACCTTCGCGTTTCCCCCTGTGTTTGCCTTTTATTTTCTCTACACCCTACTCATACCAGTCTCCGTTTTTTTTTGCCTTATTTTTGCGATCATGAGTTATATTAACGAGGTTCATCAAACATTGATAGAACTCTAAACAGTCAAAATTATAGTGACCTAGTTTTGCACTAACAACTTAATAAACTGGCATCGCCTCTGTTATATTCATTGGGGCATTTTATTACCATTTATCCACCGAGGTGGTTAAAGCACACATTAGGTAATCCCACTTGAAATTTGCGCTTTCCCCAATTACCAAATCATAGAATCTTGTACAAAGGACAAATCTGGGGGCATTATTTAAATGTTGTAGTTAGAGATTGATTCGCCTGACAGCAAAATGAAAAATTCCTGTGAAAAGCTATTTCATGTACTTGAAGTATAGTATTTACAATTTTAAGAGCTACCTTGCACATGACAAGAAAAAAACTCAGGACTATTTGGGGGAAGAATCATTTGGACTCACACTGTAATACGCTGTATAGGCGTCGTAATGTTCATTTTACAACCATGCGGAGGAGAATGCAGGAATATGAACAAAACATGGTCATACGTACCTTTTCGCCGACCAATTTGGATATGAGATGGGTTTCTGTTGAGTGAGTGTGAACAGCTTGGAAGAACAAATACAATCACATTTTTTGCCCTCCACACTAAGAATTACATAAATATTCTATAAACAAAGGAGGGTCTTTATCAAATAAGAAAATAAGACTACGCCACAAGACAAATTGAGGCCACCCCCCCCCCCCATCACACCATCACCCTGTTGGGCATGCCTGTTATCGAGCATTCTCCAACGGTGTCTACTCGTAAATTTCCGTGGGCCTTTCACTTGTACAGGGAGGAAGGGATTGGCTAGTAAATGGCACTCTGATTGGTACGTGACCCCGTCTGACCACAGACTGGCAGGTATAACCGAGGACATGTTCTACTCTTGGACATGCTTGGGTTCTGTTTTATGGAGACAAACACTGATGGACATTGTAAAATATTATTCAGGTCATTCAATCATTCTTTGGCGTAATTAGGCAGCAGCTAAATATGTTGTTGTAGACCGTGTGAGCCAGCTAAAGGTTCATGGTTGGGGTTTGAGAAGTCTAGTCACCGGTACCGGTGGGAGAAGGGCTCGGGCATTCATGGAGAATGTGATCAGCAGAGTCTGTGATGAGAGAGACAAATTGGCAGGTGGAGATGCCCCAGCGACCGCATGGTGACATATTGCTGTTGAAGCGACCGACTCCTGCGCGAATCCGGTTAAGGGCAGGCTCAACCCTTGAGCTTCAGAGTCATCTATTTTGGTTTGTAACTAGCAAAATATTTGATTATGTCTGTAAAAAGTATAACATTTCAGATAGAAAATTGGAACAATGAACCCGATGATGGCATTAGATTAATGTAAAACTTTCCGGATTTTCAGAACAATACTAATAAAACACATGATTTGCCTCCAAAATTTTCAGACTAGGAATAACAATAAACAATTTGAATTTTAATGATTTCTTATGTTATTTTTAGAAACAAGACAAATTTGTCTGGGGACGGTTTTTTCATTTTTGAAAACACTAAAGTTTCTACTTGAAATAGCGAAAATGTCAAAAAAGTGTGATTTTTACCTTTCTTTTCCCAAAATTTGAGTATATATTGGAGACATATCTTAGTTTAGAAATCGAAAAAATGAAAAATTGCGAAAAACCGTCCCTAGAGAGACGATTGCTATCGTAGGAAAGTGAAACCTACCTTTTACTTTGGTACTTTTGGATTATTTGACGGAAAGTTGAACATTGAGAAAATCCGTTTTTTAGTTTAAAAAAGGGACTTTTCACGCCATTTCAAGACGTCTCTTTCTCAAATAACTTTATCTGTTGACTTCAAAATGGTATGTTGTGCATTGCAAAGTGATGAAAATACACATCTTTATTCACTATTGAATCAACACATCTTTCTCTTTAACTCCGAAATCAAAGATGAAAGTTGAGAAATTGAATTGAGTTGGTCTAAATTAGCGCTTTGTTACATTTTCAAATATTAGTTTCGTTTTCAAGATGCGTTCGCGCAAAAACGTACATTAAACACGCGCACGCTTCTTACCGAGTAAAATTTCACCGCGCGACGCGATTGCTGCGGCCTCGCCCCGCCCCGACAGCGGTGTAATGTGCTTAATTCCCGACGTTAAGACTATGTGGTTTTGTGACTTTAAATGGTCAATAGCTGTTTAATCGGCCATAAAAAAATAAACTCAGGATTGTCTGAATTGGATACCTTTGTCGGTAATAACGATTAGTGACCACAGTTGATGTTTAAAATGGTTTGCAATGCACAAAAATAGAAATTCGAGTAAAAAAGTTAAAACAAAAGCACTAGGGTAACACTACCCTTTAAGGTGACCCAATCCTTGCGTGGAAGGTTGCTACAGGTGGGAGTTCTGTCATAGGCAATAGTGAGTTGCGTTCTGGTCCTGGAAGTTTCTAGCCAGGCAGTGTTCCAGGTCTAAGATATTGGACAGGGAATGCTGGAGAGTTTAGCCGAGTTGTCGCCAGAAAGGTCGACGAGAGAGCCGAAACTCGGTCTGCCCGAGATGGTTTGATTCTTTGACATTGTTATGCAGTAGGTGCTTATTGTCCAGCAGAGCCTTATATTCACCAGTTTGTGCGTGTGGTGTTCTCTCCGAAGCACTGCATGTGCAATGCCTGAAAGCACTGGTAGAAACTCATATGGAGTGGGACGAAGGCAGCCAGTAATGGTTCTCATGGTCGCGTTGAGTACTGTGTCCAGTTTCATTGTGTGAGAGCCGTTGCACCATGTGGGGGCGGCATATTCAAGCAGCGCTGTAGTCCAGAGCCAGGGCAGTGGTGCATAGGGTCGTTGGGCTGGCACCCATGAGGATCCAGCAAGCTGGCACAGGAGGTTATTCGTCGAAGATATCTTTGCGCATACTGACTCGAGATGATGCCGATAAGTAAGCTTCCGATCAAGCTTCACTCCTAGATAGGTTGGTGTAGGATTGTATGGCAAAGGCGCTCCATTGAGGTTGATTTGAAGCTGGCGATGAGCCTCTTTGGTGTTGAGATGGAAGGCAGTAGCGGTGGTCTTGTCTTCACTCAGCTTCAGTGTCCAGGTCTTGAGATATGCTGCAAGTAGGGCCATATCTGCAGTAAATGTACTTCTGTCCAGCTTCTGTCCGAGTGAAGAAGGGCAAGATCATCGGCGTTGCCACATTGTCTAGATGTTGTTTGAGGTAAATCACTGATATACAAATTGAACAGCATGGGAGCCAGTGCAGATTATTATGGTACTCCGTTCCTCAGACGACGCAGACGACTGCTCTGCCCATCACTGGTCTTGAGAACAAACCTACGGTTTGTAAGCATGTTACATAATAATTGTGACAATCCGGGATGGTCCTGAGAAGCTGGAACGTCAAGCCCTGATGCCACACGGTGTCATGTGCTGCAGTAAAGTCGACCAAGATGACCCCTGCCTTAAGACGCTTTTCAAAGCTTTCCTCAATATCATTTGTGAGTTTTACAATCTGGTGGACAGTGTTCCCGCCACGGCGATATCCTGCTTGTTCGTCAGGCAGATGGGGTTCGACGACTGGCTCCAGCCGGGCCAGGATCATCCTCTCAATGAGTTTGAAGGAAACACACAGTAGTGATATTGGGCGGTAGTTCTTAGGCTTGTATGGTTTGGGGAGTGCGATGATAGTAGCCCTCCTCCAGATCTGGGGTAAGGACTGATTGGTAAGGCAACATGTGTAAGAACTCCTGGAGCCGTTCAAGACATCGTGGGCCGCAGTGAATCAGGAACTCCGCTGGTTTATCAGGCCCCTGGGCCTTTACACTCTTTAGTGTGGCTGATGGCAGAGGTGAGTTCGTCTAGTGAAAAGGGTGAAAGTGACCCGTCCACGCCGGGGGCTCGACGAAGTTTGGTGATCTCTTGTTTAACGAGCGAGTTGTGATCCTTATCAAATAAAAACCTTGAAGCGATATTTGCGAGGAGTTCTCAGCGATTGAGTTGCAGGACACTGGACATTCGATGGTTTGGAACTCTGCCGTGAGGCGATTTAGAGTATTCAAGGCCTTCCTGCCGGAATGAGTGAAGTCGATTCCCTGGACCGTCCCTCCGGCGCTCACGCCTTTCCCTGTCCAAGCAGTTTGTCAGATCTGAAGCTATAGGATGGTTTTAATATATCGTTCATTGTACAGAAGTTCTTAAAGCGCTGAGATTGTTTAACCATTTTAAAGATATCTAATTATTTACAACGCAGGTTATGCAACCTGAGTCTACCTGCTTGAGGCAACTGGAGCATACTACTGCACCATTTAAGAGCCTAATATTGATTAAGACACAATTTTTAAAGCACAGGTCCCATATGTTCACATGCATAACTCGGGCAGCACGTATTCATTGCCTGGCGGTGACGTTAAACTACACTTCGTCGATATGGAAGATTAACCCGAAGGGGGCATCTCTTCAGGCTTTCCCCGGCTTGCTAAAAGCCCCTTTTGGTGGCAAAATTATTTCATGTAATTGTAAATTGACATCTTTCGCTCCTTTTAATAAATAATAACAAAACATCCCCGGGGTAAGGTAATATAAGGGTGGTCAAGTGAGGATTGGGGGCAACCCCCTTCGAGAACAACTACAAAACTGCCTAGTTACGACGCAGGAATATCACAGACACTTGGTTTGCTACCAATAGATAGCTATGTTCCTCCTCTTTCCATTGATACCATGAGTACAAACATGCCTAGATTACGTCAGAATGACGACAGTCATAGAGTTGCGCATGTCAGCAAAACCGTCAATTTCGATAGGTAAACGCTGTGGAGATATTTTATCACCAACTATTTTAGGAAATCCATTATCATGCCGTTTTGTCTCGACTTATGGGAAATGACGAGTTATATATCCAGATGAGTTTTAGTTTGCTATAATAATGTGGTTGTAGGCAGGAAAAATGTCAAGCAATTTCAACCGTTATCCAGTTTTTCATTACTTCTTCAACTTATGAGTCATAGTGCCGTCATGATGGGGATGTTGGGTACTCAGGTGATACCGCGGGAAAGACGAAAATATAGGGCCAAATCAATACTCAAACGGCCGGGCCTTTTCCGGTTCTGCCTGGTCCCAGGCGGGTCAGTTAATCCGCTCATCTTCTGAATCCTTTAATCCGATTAAGTAATTCAGCAAACTCAATGAATTAAGTTGAACCGCGCAGAACCGGAAAACACCAGCCAGTTGAGTTGAATTCGTCCCCAAGTTATCCTATGGTACCTATTTATAGGAATCGGATGTTCAGTAACGAAAGTCCAGGAGTGGTTACCCCCCCACGGAGTTTGTTGCACAAATGAAATATTACACATTACACTATAGTTATTAAATTGATACAAGCATAATAAATGTTACCTACCATTTTGTTTTGCGCGCCATCTACGCAGATTCCCGTATTGGCGCAACTTTTAACCCAGGACTTTGTTAAGACATGACTGGACCTCAAAGACAGGAGAGATGTATGTATAGCCCATCGGTGCCAAAGACTGGATCAGCAGACAAGTGGACAGGATTGCGGCAAGGTGGAGTGGGTGTTTGTCCTTCGGTGGGAACTGATCGAGGAAAGGTACTGTTGTGGAAAGATGCACATATGAGAAACAAAGACAGGAGGTAGCTTTGTATCGTGAGAACTTTCTGTAATAAAGATGCTAACTTAAAAAAACCAGGTCTTAATCACCGAAAAAAGAGTAATAGGTCTAGAGGGCTGAGGATTCAAACAAAGAACTTGTAAAGAGATTGTTAATAGTTCGAATGTTCTTTATGGATATCGAGACAGCAATGGCAATCTTTCTTGTAACTTCTACGCCGTCGGGTCACATCAGGCGACCTAATTTTCAAGCAAATTAAAGAAGTACCTGGAAAATGCATTGAAATTGTCCCCCGGATGACAAGACAAGGAATTCAGCAAAATTAAATGCGTGCTATGTATTATATGAAAAGTTGTTTGTAACCAATATCTCTCAAATATGATGGGTTGAACGATGGCGACGCGACCAAGGTTAAGATCTTGTTGATGTATTCGTCCAAAAAGCATTAAAGCATTGTTTAAATGCATGTTTAGCGGAGAAACAGCTACATGTAGGACGTGGATGTCCTTTGACATCAAAATGAATGTGCAGCTATAGATAGTTATAGTTTCAAACAATGTGATGTGAGGGTTTTAATTACCTCCTCCTTCTTGTCCAGGTAATGCTCCACCACCTCCGTCTACCACAGGAGGGTCGTATGACGGTGCAATAGTTCCTGAAGAAAAATAAATTTACTTTGTTGTCAAAGAAGCTAATTAGGCCAAAGAAAAAAATATTGTTAAAGAGACACTAACACATTTGGAAAATAGTGCGCCCTCAAGATTGTTCAAAATTGATACTTTTGCATGGTTGTTAAGTTAAACTTGCTTCCCTCGGGATCCACCCTGTTTGACAGGGCAGTGACCTTTGTAGCTTTATTATAAATTAGTTACGACTCTGTGCTATTCATGTAATAACATATTTTTTTTATTTAAGTTATAATATGCCTACAAATTAGGATGAAAATCACTCGTCTTTAGCCTCATATTAATTAAGGCTTCTATACAGTTGGGACAAAAAGTTTCTCGGCATGTTTTTCGATCAGTATTGTGCCAAAGTCCGATCAATTTGAAAGTTGTCAAAATATACATTTTGTAGCCTAGTTCTTGCTCTTTCATTTAACACCTCCCTTGTAAGAACCTTTAAAAATGACTGAGATAGAACGCCCGAAAGACACAAATCCCCCAAACCAAAATGTTGCACTTTATGGAGTTTTCAATGGGCATTGCAGTGTACTGCAACACGAATACGCGGACCACAATCAATATTGCAAGTAGGCTTTCTCACTCGTTCAGTCGGACACCCTCTTTGTACACACGGATTATTGCGTGACCCTTAAAAAATCCAAAAAAGTGCAACTTTTGGTTTGGAGGTTTTGCGTCTTTCGGCAGTTCTATCTCAGTAATTTTGCACACGTTTTACAAGAGAGGTGTTAAATGAAGGAGCAAGACCTAGGCACTTATCCTTCACTTTTGGTCTGCTCCTGCATATTTCGAATACTTTGACTCTTTGGGTGGATCACTGATAGTTCTACCGTTAAGGCTCGTCATCCTCGTCACCACGTGCGCAATTCTATCAATAAACATCGCAATTGAAGCGAGTAGACATGTACGAGCTTGAAAACACTGGGAATAATCCTAGACTAAGACCAGTGGCATAATTCTCAGCATTCTAATTTTAAAAAAATTGTCTCAAAATACGAACTACCGTTTTCACCATATTCACTATGTACACTGACCCTGACTGTTTTCCACCAAGCTTGGAGATGAATTATTCGACAACTTCACAAGAGTTTCTCTCCCCATAAGATAATTCAGTGAGTGTTGTGGTACGCAAGAAAGTTATGAAAATGGGGACTTTTTAATTCAGAATTATGACGACGCAAAAGAAAATAAGAACAAAATTATATTAATAAATGAATAAGAACTTCAAATGATTATGAGCGGTTGATTTGTTATGAAATTGCAATCAAATGCAGCTCAGGAAAAACTAAAGCGGAATGATTAGTGTTAATTACTTCATATTTTGCAAAAATCGGGAGTATTAAAATTAAAAACATATCGATTACATATTGAACATGGCATGTGCCGTGCATCTTTCAATTCTGCAGAATTTGACAGAGCAAATTCGCTGCTTCAGAGGTTTAACCTTTTGCAAAGAGTAAGTTTCTCAGCAATGCTCAGTAAATCTTCAATTTTTCGTGGTTCAAGAATCATCATTCAGACATTCTAAATGTAGTAGTACAGGCACTGTAGTTTCCAGGAAAAGAGATACAAGTAATGGATTTTTTTGACAGTTGACATTTGACCTATGACCTATCTGTCCAACTTATGAGTAAACGACACAAGATGATATTCACAAAGACACGTGACATGATGCAAATGATAATGGGACGTACCAAAATCTAAGCAGGGGCCACTAAAGGCGACTTTAATAGTTGTATTTCTTCTACAATTCAGCCATTTCAAATAACACGCCGATAAATACGTGACTCCGTCGGAGCCGCAAACCAGAACATTATCCCGTGAATCCGGACAGAGAAAATTACATCGCGGTTGGTTTGGTTCATAAAGTGGATCAACCGTTGTCGTCGCAGCACCTGTAAGTGGTGTTGTAGTGTTTAAGGGTTTACACAATCATGATTATTAAAATACCAAAAAATACATAATCCTTCATGCATGCAAGTGAAATTAATTATACAGAGCAAAGCAACCAAATAATCGATGTGTATGACAACGAACAAAACTCGTAAGAAGCCAAATAATCAGAAAAACGAAAAACAATCCCATGCAATTACTTTAGCGAAAGGGGTGTAAATAAATTCATATCCTATATCCATCAATGAAAAATCCAAGCTTCAACAACGTTTGAAAACCTTTGCACAAATCAATACTGCTCTAATCATCTGAATAAATCGGCATGCAAAAACTACCACATTCCAACATGCGAAATATAAAGTTCATCATGCTGAGCTACTTTAAACGTGGGTATGCTTATTAATGATTGTAGCCCGTTTAACAGATCGTCGTTCATTTGTGCCTCAAAGTTTTGACGTGATGATCCGAATTGCAAATGACGACGACTGAAAACCTGCAATCGAATCCTGAAATAAGTGGAACTTATTGCTGGATGGATTGCAAAAGTAATTTGCTATGGATTCAAAAATATATATTTTCCCTTTATCAACAGTTTGCTTCAACCATCTCTCGGTGACACCAACAATTGAGACATGATATTTTACTCGGTATACCTCCGATGGTTTTTCGTTTAGATAGAATCATCGTAAACTATTGCAAACACATACGGTGCCAGTGTATCTCCCTATAGTACTCCAGTTTGGATTTAATATTTTTATCGATTGATTCAACTTCGGTTTGGGTTTTTGCAATTTCCTTAGCCATGATAGCAGCTTTTGATATGACTCCAAGCCATCCGTAAGGTATGTCTCATAATAGGGTCCCCTAATCAAAATTAAAATGAGTACTGTTCAGATGATAACCTGTATCTAGAAAACATATGAGGGACATGGAAGATGTTAATTCTGTAACTTGGTTATTTGAAATCTTCTTGACTTATTGAATTGTAAAATTGACATTTTCCAGCAATTAGCAACTTCAGGAGATATCGATGGTACCTCCGCATCTTAGCATCTTGTATTAAAATGATGATATGCCTAGTTGTACATCATATAATTCGACATTTTTGATCATATTGATGCTCTCAGTTAAAACTCAACCACTTGTCAGTCTGTTGTAAGATGTCACAAATCTAATGTCTAATGTAAGATGTCACAAATTCTAATTGCCATGCCAGTCGATCGGTCAACAACTACCTTCAACTCGTTCTTATCTCC